>AWOL01S0034605.1:0-12961 GCA_000715115.1 Nicotiana otophora | reverse complement strand
GAAGGGCACGTGCTACGACTAGAGCACCTGTCAGAACAACAGCTGAGGAGCCACCAGTAGCTCCAGTTGGGGGACAGGTACCAGAAGCACCTGTTGTTACCCTTGGACTTCAGGAGACTTTGGCATAGTTCCTGAGTATGTTTGGTACATTAACTCAGGCGGGATTGATCTCTGTTGCACCAAACATCCCGCAGATTGGGGGAGTAGCTCAGACTCCTATCACAACTCCAGAGCAGCAGGTTCACATTGGTCAGGTTCCGGGTGTAGTACCGGTACAACCTGTTATTCCGGTTCGGCCTGAGGTCAGGCCCGAGGCACCGTAAGAAGAACAAAAGAGACTTCAAAGGTTTAAGAAATATGACCCACCAACTTTCAGTGGCACAGCTACAGAGGATGCCCAAGGATTTGTGGAAACTTGTCACCGTATTCTCCGCACCATAGGTATTGTGGAAGTGAGCGGAGTTTCCTTTGCTATGTTTTAACTGTCAGGCGCCACATATCGGTGGTGGAAAATATATGAAGAAGGTAGACCAGTCGATGCCACACCACCAACTTGGGCTCAATTTTCGAAAATGTTCTTGAAAGAGTTTGTTCCCCAGACTTTCAGAGATGCGTGGCGCACAGAGTTTGAACGGTTGCGTCAGTGCACTATGACAGTGTCACAATATGCTATTAGGTTCAGCGAGTTATCCCGTTATGCACCTATCTTAGTTCCTACAATCAGAGAACGGGTTCGCAGATTCATTGAGGGTCTCTATTATGATATTAAAATATGCATGGCTCGAGAGTTACAAACTGATGCTCCATTTCAACAAGTAGTGGAGATTTCAAGGAAGATTGAGGATGTTTTAGGCGAGGGAAGGGAGTCTAAGGAGGCCAAAAGGTCTCGAAAATCTGGAGGGTTCAGTGAATTTTACTCTGCAGCTAGAACCCATTATAGCGGAGGCTCGAGCAGTCGGTCAGCTTAGTCCGCACATCAGATTACTCGGAGTGCTCCAGTTTACAGTGCACCACCGACACGAGATTCTTATAGTGGTTATTCCAGTTATCCGACACAGACTCAGTACGAACAACCGCGACCTCAGAGGGGTTGTTATGAGTGTGGTGATACTAGGCATATCATGAGAGATTGTTCTAGACTTGAGATGGGTGGATTTCATCAGAACACTCCAGCTACAAGCTTTATTCCAGTTGATACTCCACGTGCACAGTCAGCTAGAGATGGAGGACATGGGGGTAGTGGGCGCCTAAGAGGTGGAGGCCCGACCCGTTGATTTAATCACTATGATTTGGCTGAGGCCAATACATCATATGGTGTCGTTACAGGTACGATCCTGATTTTAATTATAAAAGGATATTTTCCTTAATTTGATTCGATTCTGAATATTGAGGTGAATCCTCCTATTATGCTCTACTTATGGGTGAGCTTCATAAATTTGTGACCCACTTATATGTGTATCCCTGTTAGGATATTTAAAGATGTGATCCCGTGTCTGTCATTTTATTTTTATGCACCATTGAGGGCTATAAGTCCAAAAGCAAAATTTTATTATTCAATACAGTGGGTTTAATGTGTTTCGGAATACTTGATTCTAATTTTTATGAATCATACGCCCTACCGATATGAGGGTTCATTATATGTTGTGAAAATTATTTATGAAATATATTGAAAAGAAGAAAGAAAGGAAATTGAAAATTTCAGTTGGCACACTGTGCAACAAAATTATGATTCGGATTTGAGGACGAGATCCTCGCATTTTTGTATGATGTGAAATATTTAAACTGGGCTGCAAGTCGCAATGGAAGTTATGTAAGGACGAGGTCCTTGTGGTGAAATATTTATGAGTTTAAAATTATCCCTTTGTGAAATTAATTTGTACAATAATATTAATAGGGAGTCATGCCTGTTATGCTTATTTGATAATTCTTGTATATTTTTTTGTTCATATTCAGCCATTTTCGTGCTGTAAATATTGAGTTTTAGCCTATGAGGTGAGGGCACAGGTGGCGTTAAATGTGACTCATTAATCTGAGTAGGTAATCATGAGGTCTTCATGCCTCACATTATGTTGTCAATATTGTGAAAATTCAAAATGAGATGGTAGTTAACATGAGATTAATTGATGATGCTGGAATTAATTATGAACAGCTTTTAAGACCTGAGATGTGGTGATGAACATGCATATGATGTGCTTCATGTCCTGATATCATAATGATAATGCAGTGCTTGTAATGCTGAGATTGGTGTTATTCACATATATACCTTGAGGCATTTTATTGGGTTGTGGATGTGTTATTAGGAGTTGTTTTGGTGTTACTCTGGCAGGTGGATATGCCCGTTTACCGGGGAGACTCTGCCGAAATTTTTGAAAAATTTGGGAGTTAGTAAAATTTAGAGGATTGAGATTTGCAAAGGAAGAGATAAGTTATGTTATGTGTTTGAGAGCGAATGATCCTAAGCGGGAGGAGAATGCAACACTTTTGAAGTACTTCAACACTATTAAGAAAGTTGATGTGTGCGTAGGCACGAGTTGCTATAGCCAGTTGGGACTAATACCGTGCGTTGTTGTAAAGATCAGGCATTTTGGAAATGATTGGAGAGTTAGGGATTTTGCTTTAAAGCTCATAAGACTGGAGAAAAGAAATAATCTCAATTGAGATGGTGTTGTCGGACCCGAGTTAAATTGCGGGAATGTAAAATCACTCACAAGTATGTGTGCAAGAATATACTCAGTAATATAAAGTCCTCAAAAAGATTCTTAGCATGTTCGAGGACGAACGTTTGTTTAAGAGGTGTAGAATGTAACGACCCGACTTGTCGTTTTAAAAATTTATGCCCTGTTCAGTGACTTAAGGTCTCGAGCAGCCTCACAATATATATTATGACCCGTGTGTGCGGTCGAGTTTGATTTACGGATGATTCAAAGTGATTTGGGACACTTAGTCCCTAAGACAGAAGCTTAAGTCTTAGGATTTTTACCGTAGTCAGAACTGTATGAAGACGATATCGGAATAGAGTTTCGTTGGTTTCGTTAGCTCCGTTGGGTGCTTTTGGACTTAGGAGCATGTACGGACTGTGAATCAGAGGTCTGTAGCCAATTTAGGTTTGAAATGGCGAAGGTCGAATTTTTGGAGAATTGGACCGGAAGTGAACTTTTTGATATCGAGGTCGGAATCTGATTTCGAAAGTTGGAGTAGGTCCATAATGTCAATTACGACTTGTGTGCAAAATTTGAAGTCATTCCAGATTGATTTGATGTGTTTCGGAACAAGTTATAGAATTTGAAAGTTTAAAGTTCATAGATTTTAATTTGGGGTGCGATTCGTCATTTTGATGTTGTTTGAGGTGATTTGAGAATTCGACTAAGTTCCTATGATATTTTAGGACTTGTTGGTGTATTTGGTTGAGGTCCTAGGGGCCTCGGGTGTGTTTCGGGGGTGGTTTTGGATCATTTCGGGCTGTTTCTGAACTGTTGTATCTGGTATTTGACTTTCTTCTTCGCGAACGCGAAGAGGAGCTTTGAGCCTGCTGGGATTTGGCCTTCACGAACGCGAAGGAGGGCTCGCGAACGCGTAGGTATGCCTGAAGAACCTACGCGAACGCGAGGGTCTAGTCGCGAACGCATAGAAGGAAGGAGGGGACTGGGCCTGGAGTCATCAGCCTTCGCGAACGCGAAGCTTCAATCATGAACACGAAGCAGTAGGACCTGAGTGCATCACGAACGCGAGAGCTTGAACACAAACGCAATGATATGCATGGCAGGCCTTCGCGAACGCGACGCCCTATATTTGTGCCATCTTTTTAACTTGTACCTTATTTTTAAAAATTATTGATTTGGTAGCCAGCTGACAAAAAAACCGTAATAATATGACAATTACACTCCTGACAAAAGATATAAAACGATATCCCTCTCATCAGCTTTATTAAAAATTCAGAAACTTGTCTAGATTCATCTTCAGAATCACACTTGCATGAAATTATTTTATGTTGAAAATAAAACTTCGTGCTAATATAGCATGAAGTTATTTCACATTGAAACTAAAACTTCATGCTAATGCATGCTAAAGTTATTTGTCATGAAACAACTGATGTATTTGTAAGAATTAATAAAGCCCAAACGCCTCACCCTTAATGGTGCTTAAGAACGTGAGAATAATAAAGAAGCAGCATAGATCAGATGATGAAGATATGTTAATCGCAATTGGATATTAGTTTAATCAATTGAAAAGATAATATTAAGAAAAAATAATGAAGGTCAAAATAAATCTGATGGGGAATATCGTAATTGTCCTCTACGCTTTAAAAATTAAATTATTATTGCACGAGTTTTATCCAAAACTTCAGTCTAAACATGCTGAAGTTATTTAGTTCATTTGCTAAAACTTCATATTAAACATGCTGAAGTTATTGAGTTCATTTGCTAAAACTTCATACTAAACATGCTTAAGTTATTCTGAAGTTATTTAGTTCATTTACTAAAACTTCAGACTGAATATGCTTAAGTTATTCTGAAGTTATTTAGTTCATTTGCTAAAACTTCAGACTAAACATACTTAAGTTATTTAGTTCATTTGTTAAAACTTCAGACTAAACATGCTTAAGTTATTAATTTATTTGCTAAAACTTCAGACTAAGCATGCTTAAGCTATTTAGTTCATTTGCTAAAACTTCAGACTAAACATGCTTAAGTTATTTGGTTCATTTGCTAAAACTTCAGACATGCTTAAGTTTTTTAGTTCATTTGCTAAAACTTCAGACTAAACATGTTTAAGTTTTTTAGTTCATTTGCTAAACTTTCAGACTAAACATGCTTAAGTTTTTGTCTTGTAGTATGTAATTTTCTAATGAATTTTTGCTAATGCATGCTGAAGTTATTTAATTCATTTGCTAAAACTTCAGACAAAACATGCTGAAGTTATTTAGTTCATTTGCTAAAATTTCAAACTAAACATGCTGAAGTTTTTTTAGTTCATTTGCTAAAACTTCAGACTAAACATGCTTAAATTTTTGTCTTGCAGTATGTAATTTTCTAAAGAATGTTTGCTAATGCATGCTGAAGTTATTTAGTTCATTTGCTAAAACTTTATACCAAAACATGCTGAAGTTTTGTAATGCAGTCTACAGTTTTGTCCAGAGTTTTATCTGACACTTCAGTCTAAACAAGCTGAAGTTTTTTAGTTTATTTACTAAAATTTCAGCCTAAACATGCTTAAGTTTTTGTCCTGCAGCTTGTCAATAGTCTTTTATTAAAGTTAGTTGTTCGTTATAAAATGTTCGTTACAAACTTCAGACTAAACATGCTTAAGTTAGCTTTCATTAAACAAACTGTTCGTTAAAGTTGCTAAAACTTCAGCCTAAACATGCTTAAGTTAGCTGTTCGTTACAAAATATGTATCACATGTATACTTGTGTGTGAGGTACATGTTTGATACATGTGTCGCAGCAGAATTTTTTGAACTTGATTTTAACTACGAATTTTGATACCAAATCACTTCCAATCTCCCTCAAATTTTGTATATTGACTTATCTATATGTTTTCAATAAATCTCAACCATACCCATTGAAACAAGTCCTTTTTTACTTAGATTTTTGGAATCTCGTATATATATGTTTTGCATTTTATTACCTTATTTGCTACCTCATCCATGAAATTTCCTTTCCATCTCACATCTAATGTTATTAATCACGCTTTAAAATATGGAAGGAGATCTTTGCGTGTGATTCTTGGAGAGAAAGAACCTTATTTATTTGGGTATTCAATTTTTATATGTATTTGGCTATTTTTGGTAAGTCTATGATTAATGGCTAGAGGTTGAGAAGTTGGGACTTATTTGGCATTTCCATAAGATTCTCTTTTATTTATGTAAATCTATTTGATTGACTATGAAATTTAAAACAAATTGAAATATATGATATTATAACATAACATTAATATTATTATAAGACTTTTGAAACTTATGGTCCTAAGTCTATTATTACACTTGTATTTCTATAAACATTTTTCATTAAAGGTTAAAATGAAAGTTGAAGTTAATTTTAAATTTAGTAAAAATTATTCTTTTAGAAATAGACTAAAAGAAATAGGTTCATATAAATTGAAATTAGAGATAGTGCAAGTTTACAGCTATGGTTGTGTTTGCTTATACTATATTAATTTTCTTTTTAAATTTAAAAATTAAAACTTCTATAGACAAGCAATATTTTATATTATCTTTGTTTTCTTTGCTTGCCATTTTCTCTTTTGCTTTTGATAACTTTTTCTAAAGGCTGTCCAAGCGACATAACCTTTTTTTTTTTTTGGTGAGAGGGTGTACAATTAATAGGAAAAAGAGGAAGGAAGTAGTGTGTTGTAGGATGAACTTGCAATCTAATGATTTCTCGGTCTCCTGATATTTACTATCTTCTACCTTTCAAGTACCTAGTGTGCTTGCTACCATGTTTGCTTATTTTCTCCGCCATAGAAGTAAGCAAGGGCGGATTTATTGACAGAAGAGAGGGCGGTACGTTACCCGATCGCTCGGGTAAAATTTTAAAATGTGCAAGTATTTCACGCTGAAATGACCTTATATCAAGGAGTGGCGCCCAAAATGACGAACTGGTCGTAGGTGCCATGGTCAAACTGTCACCTATTTTCCCTCTCATTGTCTGTTTGGCCAAACTTCTCCAAAGGGCAAAAGTATTTTTTTTTTCAAAAGCGCTTTTTTTTTCTTAACTTAAGGTGTTTGACCAAGTTTTTTTGAGGAAAAAAGTGCTTTTGGAAAGAATTAGAAGCAGTTTGTGAGAAGCAGAAAAAAGTAGTTTCTTCCTAAAAGTAGAAGCAGAAGTAGTTTTGACTTTTTTTTTAAACCAAAAATACCCTTAACAAAATATAGTATATACCAAAATAACTGTTAAATATAATACTTAGGATATTAATGTATAAGTATTTTTTCTTATTTTTAGGAGAGTTTTCTAATATATAGTGACTTTAGAGGTGAATGCTTTTATATTTGTTGAATGATTTTTAATATATTTGAATAATATTAAAAGAATTAAAGTACTTTTTAATTTTATTTTCATATTTTACTTAAATAAAATAAAATGATTTAATGATTGTAATAACCAATTTTTGAGATTATTTATTTACTTATAATATTAACTATTAAGTAAATCTATTCATGTCCTTATTCGTAATTTGATAATTAAAAGCACTTTTTGAAAAGTTTGGCCAAACATAAATTATTTCTCAAAAGTGTTTTTCAGAGCGATTAGCCAAACACAAACTGCTTCTCTCCAAAAGTACTTTTTTCAAAATCACTTTTAAAAATAATACTTCTCAAAATAAGCTGATTTTTCCAACTTGGACAAACATGCAATTAGTCTACTTGTTCCCTTTTTCCACTTTCTTTTCTTAATTTCTTTTAGTTTTCTTCATCTTTGTATTTTTTCTCTTAGTACAACTCCATTTTATCATTTATTTAAATTTTAAAAAATTATATTTGCTTCTATTTTCATCTTCTAGATCTCAAAATTTTATTTGAATTTGATTTTAGGCATTTCTCTTTTTTATTCATCTAATGTTCTTTTTTCTTTGATCTCAATTAAAGGATATTTTCAATTTGGTTTTCATATATTTATTGATGTATCAAAAATTGTATAAAACCAACTAAGTTAATTCAAAATGGTTCGACCCAAACGTACACTCTATATTAATCTCCTTAATTAGTGGCTAAATTATAATGGCACCCGTAGCTATCGAATCCTAGATCCGCCTCTGGAAGTAAGAGTAGAAATAATATTACGTAACCGCTTTGAACACCCCTATCTAAAACATATTTAATTTTTAAAAACTATTTAAAGTTGAGTCAGTTTTGAAAACTTTCAAATCGCTCATGCTATTACTGGTTCTTCTTTTCCTCAAATCTTCAGATTGACAGATCTGAAGTTAGGCTCTGCAAAAGTCTATATTCAAACCTTCAGTCTAAATTTGAATTGCATTCTGTCACGACCCAAAATCCATAAAGGTCGTGATGGCGCCGGTCACCACTGTCAGGCAAGCCAACAATAATTACTTAATTGGGTTCTCATTTTGTTATTTCTGAAATCATATTCCTTCAATTAAATAGTAAAAGATGGAGTTTACAAAATAAATAGTAATATCTTTAAAAATTCCAATACAGTGCAATTTATAATCGGCAAAACTAGGTGTCACAAGTGCATGAGCATCAACTAGGAATATAAAATAAAATACAACATCTCTTCGGAATACAAATTGGACAGAAAAATATAAATACTCTGAAGGAGACTCTGCTGGCTGCGGACTCCTAATGTGGAATGCAGCTCACCTAAGTCCCCGCAATAACCGCGCCTCTGCGCCCACAAGGCCACTAGACATATATACACCTGCACAAAAAATATGCAGCAAGTGTAGCATGAGTACGTAAATCAACGCGTACCCAGTAAGTATCCCGCCTAACCTCGAAGAAGTAGTGACGAGGGGTCGACTTCGACACTTACTAAGGGCCAACAATATGATAAGATAAAATTCTAATTAAGCATGATATATATAACAATAAAACTTAGGATAAGCAATAACTGAACAATTCATCACCATATTCAAGAACCCAAATTACTTCCTTCATTTATAACAAATACTCTTTCAAATAATGTATTTATACCAATTATAAAAGGGACTTCCAATTTTATTATCACGCACAATGTAACGACCCGGCCGGTCTTTTTGAGAACTTAAGTCTCGTTCGGTATCATAAGTCCCTGAGAAGCTTCATATTATATGTATTAACTTACATGCGTGGTTGAATTCAGTTACCGGATGATTCAGAGTGATTTGGGACACTTAGTCCCTAAAACGAAAGCTTAAGTCTTAGGATTTTGACCCTAGTCGAAACTATGTAAAGACGACTCCAGAATGGAGTTCTGTCGGTTCCATTAGCTCCGTTGGCTGATTTTGGACTTAGGAGCGTGTTCGGACTGTGAATCCGGGGTCTGTAGCTGATTTAGGCTTAAAATGACGAAAGTTAATTTTTTGGAGATTTGGACCGGAAGTGGACATTTTGATATCAGGGTCGGAATGCGATTCCGAGAGTTGAAAAATCTCCGTTATGTTATTTGGGACTTGCCTGCACAATTTGACGTCATTCCGGGTTGGTTAGATTAGTTTCGGCACGAGTTTTCAAAGTTGGAAGATTTGGAAGTTCATAAGTTCGATTTGTGGTGCGATTTGTATTTTTGGCATTGTTTGATGTTATTTGAGACCTCGAACGAGTCCATGTTAGGTTATGGGACTTGTTGGTATGTTTAAACGGGGTCTCGGGTGCCTCGGGTGAGTTTCGGATGGGCTACGGGTCTTTTCCCCCTATTTTGAACTGTTATTATCTGTCATCTGATTTCCTCTTCGCGTTCGCAGTCACCCTCTCGCGTTCGTGAAGTTCTGCCACCCCCTTCTTCGCGTTCGTATTCCCTACCTCGCGTTCGCGAAGTGCAAACTAGGCCCTGGGCACTGGTGATCATTTTCCTCTTCGCGTTCGCGTGTCACTTACGTGTTCGCATACTTATTCCATTACACTCTTCGCATTCGCGTACTACTTCACGCGTTCGCCAAGATCAGTCGTTGGGCCATCATATTTTTCCTCTCCGCATTTGCGAACGTGTTGTCGTATTTGCGAAGAACAACTGGGCAGCTTTTGTTTCTCTTCTTCGTGAATACGTCCCTTTCTTCGCGTTCGCGATGCACAAAACCCCTGGGCAGAATATAAAGTCCTCTATTCCGAAGGTTTGCCATTTTCACCATTTTTGGAGTTCTAGAGCTCGGTTTTGAGCGATTCCTTGTGGGTTTTTCATGTAAATCGATTGGGTAAGTGTTCTTCACCTAAAATTTATTTATTTCCATGATTCTATCTTTATTTTTATCATTTAAATTGTGTTTTGAGTTGAGGAAAATGATGATTTTTGAAAGAAAAATTCAAAATGAAAAATTACAATTTGAGGGACGAAATGGTATCGGAATATGATGATTTTTGTATGTTAGACTCGTGAGTGAATGAATGTTCGTATTTTATGACTTTTACCCGATTCTGACACGTGGGCTCGGGTCGACCTTTAGGGCGGATTTCGGGATTTTACTTAAAGTATTGATTTTATTAATTAGATGTGTCTATTATAGTTGTATTCATGTTATGCAATTGTGTTTGGCTAAATTTGGGCCATTCGGAGTCGGATAATTGAAAAAAAGGGTATTCTTACGGACTGGTTGAGCTTGGTTTGAGGTAAGTATCCTGCCTAACCTTGTGTGGGGGATTTTTCCCTTAGGATTGAGTCTTCTATGTTGATTGTAGTCCATGCACGCAAGGTGACGAGTGCGTGCTCGAACTTATTTGTGAAAAGCCTCTTAGGATTCTTAGGTCCTTATATTCACTGAGTATGAAGTTGTTCTTGATATGATTAAGTTCATATTTACTAGTTTCACCTCTACATGCTTTAATTAGAATTAATCGCTTTCAAGATTCACTCTTATTGCCTATTTGACTCTTATTTGACTTAATTGAAGATTTTACCTCCTCTATTATCATGCTATCTTTTCATAACTGCTTATCTTTATTTGAAATTATTATTATATCATCTTATAATTTTTTCAGTCTTAATTGAGGTTATAATTATCTTTCCGCTACTTATCCTTAATTAAATTGTTGAAAATCCTTAGTAATTCCTCAACCTTAAAAGAAGTTTTAGATATCCTATATCTTGGTCGACTTGTTTTATTTGGAATTATTTGACTCATGTTAGTTTCTCTGTTGTTGAAATGTATATTGTGGGATCATTGATACACATTAGTTTTCCTTTATTGAGTTGTTCCCTTTACGCCTAACATTCTTTATTGTGGTTATTCCTTGTGAATTGGTTTTACCGTTTCTTTGTGAATTAAAGTTCTTGAGTTGATTTACTTGTCGTACTTTGTATTATTGTCATTGTTGTTGTGGTACTTGTTGTGGTGTTGCACGAGGTTTCTTCCGTGCGGTTGTTATTATTGTGAGGCACGAGGTTTCTGCCGTGCGGTTGTTATTATGGGGTTGCACGAGGTTTCTGCCGTGCTATTGTTACCATTGATATTTGCATATGCGGCATGACAAGGCGGGATATATATATATATTTATGGGCTGCACATATGGCGAGACAAGGTGAAAATATTATTATGCACGTGTAGCGAGACAAGCCGGGCATTTATGTTACTATTGCACACGTGGCGAGACAAGGTGGGCTGTGTCAGGGATTGATTTGTGATGATTTATGGCCTGGGGGCATTCTTGTTGTTGATATTTTTGTAGTGGTATACGTACCTGTGTGAGCTTTATCTTGTGAAAGCTGCGAGAAAATATTCTACGTGTTGTCCGTTCTTCTTCTTCCTTATGCTTATTTGCTGATATGGACTATGTTAGGACAATTGCACAAGCATACACGTAGTTAAGCACTCTTATCGGATAAGAGGTATTCTTGATATTGTTGAGCATAGATGCTCACCCTTGTTTACTTGCCTTTTATGCGAGAATGGCTCTATTGTCACATGAGTCGTCAGTGTGGTTATGAGATGTTATGAGGGAACAAGATGCCAAGTGTTAGGGTTCAGGTATTGAGACCCGTGAGTTGTGAATTGTTTGAGGTTCGGTACCTCGTGGAGTTGTTGACTAAAACCTGATGTAAAAGCGGTTGTAATTGCTGAGTTATTACTTGTGCTTGTTGTATTCGTGATTCCGGATTTAGGTTGTGTTCCATTCACTTTGTCTGCGTCATTTTCATGATATTCCATTGATACTTGTTGTTTCCTTCCTTATTTCCATTACTGTATTGTGAGCCATATTGCATAGTCTTTATGTAGATATCATACTTCTGTTATTCATGTACTTATATCTTTTCAGTTTATTAGACCAGTGGGTGTCTTGACTGTTCCTCGTCACTACTCCATCGAGGTTAGTCTTGATACTTACTGGGCACCGTTGTGGTGTGCTCATGCTACTCTTCTGCACATTTTTGTGCAGATCCAGGTACTTGTTCGTTAGCTAGCTGTGTGGACTGTTGTTGTAGAGACTCAAGGTAAACCTGCTGCTGCGTTCGCAGGCTTCGGAGTCACCTTCCAGTTTTCGTTTTGCACTATTTATTCTTATTTTTGGACAGTTGTATTTAGAAGTTTTCTAGCAAATACTCTGTAGAGCTTATGACTTGTACTACCGGTTTTGAGAATTTTAAGAGATTCTATTTAAATAATGTTGTTGTTTTAATTATTGTTAGGCTTACCTAGTCCCTAAGACTAGGTGCCATCACGATACCCAACGGAGGGAAAATTGGGTCGTGACAAAATTCTACCGAGGACGTTCGGTCCGATCCAACATAAATGTAAATTGTGCACTGCAGAGGGTCGAACGGCATGAACTATAGATGCATCTATTACCCCGCTCACGGATCATACATGTGACGCGGTCAAATATAAATTATCAGTAAATCATAATTCTTTCTTGATTCTTTTCAAAATAAAGACAATTCAACTTGAAGCTTTTAAATCCTTAAAATCCTCGACTTAGATTCGTCTGATAACCCCGCTCGCGGATCATACTTGTGACACGGTCAAATATAAATTATCAATAAATCATAACTCTTTCTTGATTCTTTTCAAAATAAAGACAATTCAACTTGAAGCTTTTAAATCCTTAAAATCCTCGACTTAGTTTCATTTGATACAATTAACAAATATAATCAAATAACGGTGTCCACAAAGCATAGTGTAAACCTAAAACTACCCGGATATAAACAGGGATAGTAGCTACGTACGGACTCTCGTCACTCTGTGCGTACGTAGCCCCCACAAATAACAAAACATATTAATTAACTTCACCTATGGGGTAAATTTCCTCTTACAAGGTTAGAAAAGAGACTTACCTCGCTCTGAAGTTCCATCACCGGCTCTCAAGCCCT
>AWOL01S0034602.1:345480-363235 GCA_000715115.1 Nicotiana otophora | reverse complement strand
CATTCAAGCAGATGGCGGAGAGGTTTGTTGAAAGGGCTAGAGGTGCATCGTTATTGATGAAAAGGGGTTTTGAATTTATGCCAATACTAATGAAAAGATTTGAGAAATACAGGCGGCGAGCACGTTGGCATTCATATTTACATTATTGCAACTAACTAAATATTTTTGACGTTCGCACCGCTATCCATCAAAATTGGGGAAATAATACACACACCGTACATGAAGCCACAAGGTTATGCTCTTATGGGAAATAGTCCGTCTACCATATTCTGTGCTCACATTCCATCAAGTGCTTTCAACATACAGGTTTAGGGGCAACCAACTACGTTGATAAAGAATATAGTATTGCTGTATACTTAAACACCTATAGCGGGCAGTTGCAGCCAGTGGGTGCTGAGCATTATTGGCCTCCGGAACCATTTAAAATGGTGTGTAATAAGGACTATATACATCAACGACAAGTGAAAAAAGAACGTGTATACGGAACCAAATGGATGTTGGTGATACCGTGTATGCGCGCAAATGTGGCATATGCTCGCAAATAGGACACGACAGTCGTAAATGTCGTTCAGCTGGTTTGGGTGGCGGTGGTAATCCAGCTCCTACTATAAGTTTATCTAATGTGCCCAACTATCAAGGATACACGTAGTATTTTGTTTCCTTAATGTGGTTGTAAAATCTATCTTCCGGAAAAGTTGTATTGTACCCGAAAGAATCTTTAACACGCGAAGCATAGCGCGGTGAAATACTATATTATGTGTGTTGTCTTGTCGACCTAAAAACTTCTCGCCTGCAAAAGCTATCTTCTGGAAAAATTATTTTGTACCCGAAAGAATCTTTAACACGCGAAGCATAGCACGGTGAAATACTATGTTATGTGTGTTGTCTTGCCTATAAATAACTAGCACATTTTAGTTATTACCTGCTCTTAACCAAAACAAATAGCAAATCTTTTCATAAATGTTTCATTTTTCTTGCATTAACAAATGTCTGGACGCAATGACCAGCCAAGGTGCTATTGTGGCAAACGTGCGATTTTGAAGGCATGTTGGTCAGATGGTAATGTTGGGCGCAGATACTAGATATGTCAACAATTGTTTGGATGCAATGACAGAAATTAATGTATGTTTGAGGAATGGTATGATGAACCCATTAACCAGAAATACTACAAATCATGTTTGCAGTATGTTTGGAATATGAACGGTGAATACCAACGCCAGATCTCTGAAATGCAATGAGATATTGCGGCAGTGCATGAGAAACTAAAAGAGGCGGAAGAAGAAAAAAATAGGTTGGAAGACAAATTTAAGTGGTTGGAGTAGAGAATAATAGGCGGTAGTGACTAAACAAACACATGTATGTGTTGAGTGTAGTATTTTATCTTTATGTTTTCATGTCATGTAGTTTTATTAGTTGTACTGAATTTAAATTATGTTAAGTTGTTGTGTTTATATTTGTGTTGTAGTATTAATATCACGGCCCAAAATCCGTTAAAGGTCGTGATAGTGTCGAACACCACTGTCAGGCAAGCCAACACTAAATAGTTAATTAAATCCTCATTTTAATATTTTTGAAATCGTAAATTTACTTCAATTTATCTAGTAAAAAAATAAATTTACAGAATAAATAACAATGTTTTCCAATTCCAATAGCGAACATCCCATAATTATTCCAGAACCCGGTGTCACAAGTGCATGAGCCTTTTCTAGAAATTTAAAATAAAATACGATAACTGTCCGGAATACAACTTGGACAGGAACGAAAATACAATACTTTGAAGGAGACTCTGCTGACTGCGGTGCGTCGCATAGAATGCAGCTCACCTAAGTCCCCGCCATAATCGCGCCTCTGCGTCCACAAAGCCGCTAAACATATGTGTACCTGCACAAAAATATGCATCAAGTGTAGTATTATACGTAAAGCAACGCGTACCCAGTAAGTATCCCGCCTAACCCCGAAGAAGTAGTGACGAGGGGCCGACTTCGACACTTACTATGAGCTATAAATGGGATATCAATGATATAATTAAGTATGGATTATATGAACGGTTGCAAGCTCAATATTTTGAAGTAAGTAAGCAGTTCTTTCATAATTAAGAAATCTCCAAATTTATCTCCCATTATTTAACAATTTAACTCCGGCCGAGGAGGCAATATTATTATTTATAAATTTCGAGGCAATCAATACAAGCATGCGCAAATCATGCCGAGGTCGTACGGCCCGATCCAACAATAGATGCATCTAATTACTACCGAGTCGCTCGGCCCGATCCACAAATAACAATTATTTTCAAGAAAATACAAGTTGCAGTAGATGCTAATAGAAGTATATTTCCCTTAGCTTTTGCTATTTGTGCCAATGAAAGCCAAGAGACGTGGACACTATTTTTGAACTTCTTGAAAGAGCACGTTATCAAATAGCGTTCAGGTATTTATCTATTATCTGATCGGCATGGTGGCATTTTAAGTTCTGAACAGAATTTACGTGCATGGCAGGAACCGTATGCCTACCACTGTTACTGTGTGAGGCACCTGAAGGCCAATTTCCAAAAGGCATATCCCAACAAGGATTTACATTATTTAATGTGGATGGCTGCAACAGATCACCAAGAGTGTAAATTCATGAGGCGCATGAAATCTATCAGGCAGGAAGACGAGGGAGCCTATCGTTGGTTGATGCGACATGAACTTGACAAGTTGACTTTGCATGCGGATGGTGGCAGAAGATGGGGAATTCTGACTACAAATGTGTCAGAGTCTTTCAACGGGTTATTGAAGTATGTACGTGGATTGCCTGTCACTGCCATGGTGCGGATGTCATTCAAGCAGATGGCGGAGAGGTTTGTTGAAAGGGCTAGAGGTGCATCATTATTGATGAAAAGGGGTGTTGAATTTATGCCAATACTAATGAAAATATTTGAGAAATACAGGCGGCGAGCACATTGGCATTCATATTTACATTATTGCAACTAACAAAATATTTTTGAAGTTCGCACCGCTATCCATCAAAATTGGGGAAATAATACACACACCGTACATGAAGCATCAAGGTTATGCTCTTATANCACACAGTACATGAAGCCACAAGGTTATGCTCTTATGGGAAATGGTCCATCTACCATATTCCGTGCTCACATTCCATCAAGTGCTTTCAACATACAGGTTTAGGGGCAACCAACTACGTTGATAAAGAATATAGTATTGCTGCATACTTAAACACCTATAGTGGGCAGTTGCAGCCAGTGGGTGCTGAGCATTATTGGCCGCCGGAACCATTTAAAATGGTGTGTAATAAGGACTATATACATCAACGACAAGTGAAAAAAGAACGTGTATACGGAACCAAATGGATGTTGGTGATACCGTGTATGCGCGCAAATGTGGCATATGCTCGCAAATAGGACACGACAGTCGTAAATGTCGTTCAGCTGGTTTGGGTGGCGGTGGTAATCCAGCTCCTACTATAAGTTTATCTAATGTGCCCAACTATCAAGGATACACGTAGTATTTTGTTTCCTTAATGTGGTTGTAAAAGCTATCTTCCGGAAAAGTTGTATTGTACCCGAAAGAATCTTTAACACGCGAAGCATAGCACGGTGAAATACTATATTATGTGTGTTATCTTGTCGACCTAAAACCTTCTCGCCTGCAAAAGCTATCTTCTGGAAAAATTGTTTTGTACCCGAAAGAATCTTTAACACGCGAAGCATAGCACGGTGAAATACTATGTTATGTGTGTTGTCTTGCCTATAAATAACTAGCACATTTTAGTTATTACCTGCGCTTAACCAAAACAAATAGCATAACGTTTCATAAATTTTTCATTTTTCTTGCATTAACAAATGTCTGGACGCAATGACCAGCCAAGGTGCTATTGTGGCAAACGTGCGATTGTGAAGGCATGTTGGTGAGATGGTAATGTTGGGCGCAGATACTAGATATGTCAACAATTGTTTGGATGCAATGACAGAAATTAATGTATGTTTGAGTAATGGTATGATGAACCCATTAACTAGAAATACTACAAATCATGTTTGTAGTATGTTTGGAATATGAACGGTGAATACCAACGCCATATCTCTGAAATGCAATAAGAAATTGCGGCAGTGCAGGAGAAACTAAAAGAGGCGGAAGAAGAAAAAAATAGGTTGGAAGACAAATTTAAGTGGTTGGAGTAGAGAATAATAGGCGGTAGTGACTAAACAAACACATGTATGTGTTGAGTGTAGTATTTTATCTTTATGTTTTCATGTTATGTATTTTTATTAGTTGTACTGAATTTACATTATGTTAAGTTGTTGTGTTTATATTTGTGTTGTAGTATTAATATCACGGCCCAAAATCCGTTAAAGGTCGTGATTGTGCCGAACACCACTGTCAGGCAAGCCAACACTAAATAGTTAATTAAATCCTCATTTTAATATTTTTGAAATCGTAAATTTACTTCAATTTATCTAGGAAAAAAATACATTTACAGAATAAATAACAATGTTTTCCAATTCCAATAGCGAACATCCCATAATTATTCCAGAACCCGGTGTCACAAGTGCATGAGCCTTTTCTAGAAATTTAAAATAAAATACGATAACTGTCCGGAATACAACTTGGACAGGAACGAAAATACAATACTTTGAAGGAGACTCTGCTGACTGCGGTGCGTCGCATAGAATGCAGCTCACCTAAGTCCCCGCCATAATCGCTCCTCTGCGTCCACAAAGCCGCTAAACATATGTGTATCTGCACAAAAATATGCAGCAAGTGTAGTATTATACGTAAATCAACGCGTACCCAGTAAGTATCCCTCCTAACCCCGAAGAAGTAGTGACGAGGGGCCGACTTCGACACTTACTATGAGCTATAAATGGGATATCAATGATATAATTAAGTATGGATTATATGAATGGTTGCAAGCTCAATATTTTGAAGTAAGTAAGCAGTTCTTTCATAATTAAGAAATCTCCAAATTTATCTCCCATTATTTAACAATTTAACTCCGGCCGAGGAGGCAATATTATTATTTATAAATTTCGAGGCAATCAATACAAGCATGTGCAAATCATAACCGGCTCCCAAGCCATTCAATCAACTCAAATCGATGCCCAACGCTTCAAAACTAGTCAATAAGTAAGCAAATCCATAAATATATACTCTAATACTCATTATAATCCTATTTACAACAATTCCCAACTTCGTTCGAAAAGTCGATAAAATCACCCTCGGGCCCACTGCCCAGATTCCGAAATTGTTCGAAGATAAAGTTTACCCATATCCTCACGAACTCAAATATATAATTATATGTCTGATTCCATACTCAAATTTGTGGTAAAAATCCAAAAAGACCAAATTCTATATTTTCTACCAAAACCCCACAATTTCTACTAATTTTCATATTTAACTCCATATATAAACCAAGTATTTAACTTAATAATAAGGGGGGATCACTTATCTTGAGTTGCTTTCTGAAACTCTCCCCTTGAAGCTCTTCAAAATTGCCCAAACCAAATGAAGATGGGAGAAAAATGGCCAAAACCGCGCTTAAAAGCATTCTGCCCAGCCCGATATTCGCACTTGCGGTCCAATAGCCGCTCCTGCGGCTCCGCAGGTGCGGTCCAAATTTCTCTTCTACGGTCCTCAATGCCCAGCCAAGATCTCGCACCTGTGGAAGTTTCTTCGCTTCTGCGATCTTCGCAGGTGCGACCTGCTATGCGCGTCTGCGCAAAGTTTACGCACCAGCGGTGGCTGCCCCGCGCCTGCGCACACGCAGGTGCGCTTCTCCAGTCTGCTTCTATGGCTCCCCCATCTCCAGTCCCTTCTCGCTTCTGCAAGCAATTTGCCGCACCCGCGATCTCGCACCTGGGGCCAAAGTCAGGCAGGTGCGATTACACCAGAAGCATTAAGCTTCAAAAATTCTTAAGTCCAAAAATCGATCCATTAACCTTCCAAAATCCACGCGAGGCCCTCGGGACCTCAACCAAATATACCAACACATCCCAAAACACGTTACAAACTTAGTCGAGACTTCGAATCACATCAAACAACGTCAAATTCATGAATCGCACCCCATTCCATGCTTAATGAAATTTAGAATTTCAACTTCTACATTCGATGCCGAAACTTATCAAATCACGTCCGATTGACCTCAAAATTTGCACACAAGTCATAATTGACATTACGGACCTACTCCAACATCCGGAATCGGAATCCGACCCGATATCAAAAAGTCCACTCCCGGTCAAACTTCTCAAAAATCTTCAAATTTCTTACTTTAGCCAAATGACCCCAAAATGACCTACGGAGCCCCAAATCCACTTCCAGGCGCGCTCCCAATACCGGAATCACCATACGGAGCAATTCCTAGACTCGAAATTCAAAACGGACATCGATAACATCGAAATGTACTTCAATCCAAATTTATGGAATTCTTCCAAAATGCTAACTTCCACAATAGTTGCCGAAATGCCCCCGGGCATCCAAAACCTGATCCAAACATACGCCCAAGTCCAAAATCATCATGCGAACCTGCTGGAACCTTCAAATCCCGATTCCGATGACGTTTACTGTAAAAATCTAATCTTAGTCAATTCTTCCAACTTAAAGCTTTCGAAATGAGAATTTTCTTTCCAAATCAACTTTGCACTTCTGAAATTTCAATTCCGGCCACGCGTACAAGTCATAATACCTGAAGCGAAGCTGCTCATGGCCTCAAACCGCCGAACGACGCACTAGAGATCAAAACAACCGGTCGGGTCGTTACATTCTCTCCCACTTAAACATACATTTGTCCTCGAACGTGCTAAGAACTGCTCTGGAGTTGTCTGAAATCGTTGCTTAACACCTCGTGCACCTACCCGTGCTATCACAACTTAGTTGAGCATACTAGCTCGAGCAAATCTGAATATTACTCTTGTGTTTAGTCAAACTAGCCTTAGATCCAAATTCCAGCATCCAGATTCTTCTCTGCCAGGCCTGCTTCCAACATACGAACACTGTATCAATCACCACACGATGTACCAGAACACGACTGCATACCTTTGCCGAATTCACACCATGCACCGCAACATTCTCATGACCATAATATCATCCTTTGATAACAATAGCCAAAATTCCACGAACCTGATGCTCACCATGCACCTCATGACATATATAAGTCTAGTTCTAACTCTTGAAATTCCGCCGCAACGGAAAAGATGATTAGAAATTTACAACCAATTGTCGAGTCAACCATTCATTGAGTTTCTCCCCTTGACAAGAACCATTACCTCATTCTGGATTAAATATCGATACTTTCTCTTTAACTATGCCTCGTACCGATCTGATCACATTGACCCCAGGTCCAATAAACCCGTCTCTCCCAATATAGGTTGTTCAGGCAATAAGCCACCTCAGACGCTGCCAAAAGTCTCATGTGATGCCACAATGTTCCAATAAGCTACAAACTTGAATGTGATACATAAGGAAAACGAATGCTGGAAAGAACTACTCAACCCACGTAACTAACTAGACAACTGAAAAGGTGTTACGAACCTTCCTAAGAAAATGGGACACAAAACACACAAAATAGAATATAGGGGATTATACTCAACATCACACTGTTGCGGCGTGCAACCCGATCCAACCAACATACCCGTGGCGGCATGCCACATGATTCACACATAATAACCTGTAAGGAATTAGTTACCGAACTAAAATTCTCATACCTACAAAATACCTGAATATCAGTCACAGGCACGCTAAGTGCATAATACCATCCCTGGGGGGACAGACAGCGCCATACGCTACACAAATCAAGCATAACTAAGGTACGATATATGATCTGAATCTCGAGAGCCATCCCGCTCACATAACACCATCGCTACGCGGAACCTCAACACATAGGAAATTTATCAAGCCATTTCACAACTCACACGGCACAATATAGTATTACATGAAATAGCCGACGACAAAATAACATCCAACATCCCAATACTCCTCCATAAGGAGTGCTATGCTGAAATGAACACATCAAGCCTGACATAGAGCCCATATTCACATTTAAATTCATCCATAGACCTCAAGCCGATTCTGATCGCACCGTACTAGGCTAATAACCTTTCAAGGATCCATAATAACCCTTTTTACCATAACACATGAGAACAACCATCATAATCGGAACAACTTCCATCTTCCACAACCAAATGAACCAAGCGCCCTCCAGGCATAAATTTTCAAATTAGCGATATTACAACCCTCTTCATACTTGGTTTAAATCTTCAATCAACCAAGTGACTACATGCCACACTTATACAATCTTCCAGTGGGACACGCCCCCACGACTTTTTGCACCGGATAACAAGTCTGCACATCCATACCACCGGTCACACTAATGTTGTAAAGCATATCAAGAATCCGCAATCAGTACGCAAAACCTCTTACATAGGACACTGATCTTAGGTGATGCTGGAGACAATACCAGCTTATTCTAAACATCTAAATTCCTTTTCCTCCTCATCTGAGCTCGTGACATCCTTGTCAATACAGAACTACAACCTCAATCCCTAACCTTTCAAATTTCATGCCGCTCACCGTACCTATCTTACCAATATGCGAGGACCCAAGAATTGCATCATAGCTCCTAAACCACTAATAGGATACACACTTAACTTTTATGGAAACCTTTCACTTTACTCGTTTCAGGAGAATCATTGCAACACATAACTGAATTCTCATAACCGTAGAACACACAAATCCTCAAGTAGTGGTCTAAACCATTATAATCCTTCTGGAATCCGCCTACACATAATAGGCCACAAAACTCGAATGCATCCAAATACAATCAATTACAGCGGTCGTCAAGCCTCGCACGTCCCGCCACAAATCATATGCATAACCCAACACACTGCAGGAGCTGATCATTGCCATCATTACGTCGATTCAACCATTTCTAACCAAACCCTACTTCTCCTAATTTACTCTGGATCTTCCTTAGAAATAACAACATCTCCTTTATCAATATAACAAACTCAATCCGCACTCATCCTGAGTGACCCCATCTCACAAGACCACATTGCCCCCAAAACCCACAAACCATCTCACACCCTCCTTGTGCGCACATCCGCATCTTCAACTGGTACACTTATTCTGATATTTCCTATATGATTCCGAAGTTATTTTCTCCCATTCTTCCATTGCTACACCGCATACCGAAGATAACATAGAACACTCCAAGCCACTTTTATAATCCGCTGCAACAACTCAATACGTAACCATACTACGGACTCGAAATCCTTAGGCACCACGCTTTAACTTTTGAATCCACTAGGACCGTTGTTAAGAGTCACCCACTCTGACTTGGTCCCGAATATAATCAAACTCCCAGGCTCCACTAGCATATGAACGCCCTCTCAAGAAGCACCCGGTTGAATCACTTTCCTTGTAAATCACCTTTACACGAAGCATAAATCCTGAATCTTCCCAAAACTTGAACATGAGTCAATAAGGACAACTATAGCACACATTCCTCAATCATTTGCTCAAATTACAGCTGATGTTCTCTTTCCTCAGTAGTAATAACCCACCAATATGCCGATAACCGAAAATCTCACAAGTAGACAACCATGTGATCCCATCGTAGGCGGTGGGGGCTCTCCCACTTAGCTTGAAGCTACCATTGTATAATCTTTGGAATCCACCAAGACTCCTTATCCCCCATTGACATGATCTTGCACAATCGACCCATCAATTTGTCTCAAAATCTTCCTGTTAACCATTTCATGATCACTCTGAATCACATGCCACGTCTTCATATTCAACCTCTCACCGGATAACCAGTAGAATTCTTCGTAGAAGCTTCGTCAGCCACGTGACTGCTGACCTGCTCATAGGAGATAACCAACATGTGAAAATTACTTGTCGGCGTCTTCCAACGTCACTGCACTGGATATAATTACTACAAAATCAGTAGATCATCCTGAGTCCGAGCTCATTCACCAGCTGCACCAGTCTGTTCACTCCTCATGGACGTCAACTAAAGGTGCGATAATACATTCCAATCCCAAGTCATGTTATATATTTCTTCATATCAAACAACTTCTTTCTGTAGTATCCAATATCCCGCCGTATAATAGCCAACATTTCAAATTAAGTCTGTAGACCTAGTCATTGTCCACCGTGAATCCCAAATCACTCTAAACTTTCCTCAAGACGTGTAGCTATTCTACCCTGTAACCCATATGCTACCTTGCCACTATCCCACTTTGGTCAAACCCTCTCCTTTAAGCAACTACTCGACTTCTGTTTCTCACACTTGGCCTTCTAGGAACTTAACCACCATAAGACACCTCCCACATGTCCTTCCTCATCCTTCGCTGCCCAGTTGTTGCCTTAAATCTAAATTTATCTCTGCAACACTTGAACCAATAGATCGCTGCCAACTTTAAACCCTTCCGAAAATCATCTTTCTCGAGCCATAAATACCAGGAATGCTGATTCGATCCTGAACCTCTGCACATTGTGACCTCAGACAGCCGCTTTCCTGGAACCATTTATAATACTCTGCCCCAAGGCAAATTGAAAGAAACCATAACACCGGCGAACTAAACACATTATAACTAATCAAGGACAATGACGCCACATAACAGGCAAAGATTTCACCATGCTCGAAAATATCGAGTCCCACAACTCCATCAGCCCAAGTCTGAACATCCTCAGTTTGATTGCTTTTCCTCCATCGAAAGTAAAATACCGAATCTCTGAATTATGAACTGAGTAAACCTCTTTTCAAGTCATTCACTGCCCCCGACACATGGGCAGGCACCCTACCATCACATCAATACTATGCGCTAATAACTCATGAGCATCATAGCAACTTATACATAGCCTCAAATCTCTCATAAGTACAGCTACTGAGCTGAAATGACATAATATCCTTCCACAAGGCGACGACAATAGCCCAATCAGCTACGCAGGGAGAAACATCCCGCACCACATCTGTAGAACCATTACAATTCCTCAATTCTCGATTTATAACCACCGCTTCACGTCGTATAAGATTGATTGGGAAAGAAATGAAGGCATAAGCCTCAAAGGAATCAAATCACACGATGAGAATCAAGAAGGGAAGTGCTCCTAACAGCCCTGTAGCCTTTCAAAGATAAGTACAGACGTCTCCGTTCCGATCCGCAAGACTCTACTAGACTCGCTTATGACACGTGAGACCTAAGCGAACCTAGTGCTCTCATACCATGTTGTCACGACCCAAAAATCGTTAAAGGTCGTGATGGCGCCGGACACAACTGTCATGCAAGCCAAGACTAAATAGTTAATTAAATCCTCATTTTAATATTTTTGAAATCATAAATTTACTTCAATTTATCTAGTAAAAAAATAAATTTACAAAATAAATAACAATGTTTTCCAATTCCAATAGCGAACATCCCATAATCATTCCAAAATTCGGTGTCACAAGTGCATGAGCCTTTTCTAGAAATTTAAAATAAAATACGATAACTGTCTGGAATACAACTTGGACATGAAAGAAAATACAATACTTTGAAGGAGACTCTGTTGGTTGTGGTGCATCGTATAGAATACAGCTCACCTAAGTCCCCGCCATAATCGCGCCTCTGCGCCCACAAAACCGCCAAAAATATGTGTACCTGCACAAAAATGTACAGCAAGTGTAGTATGAGTACGTAAATAAACGCGTACCTAGTAAGTATCCCGCCTAACCCCAAAGAAGTAGTGACGAGGGGTTCATTTTGACACTTAATATGAGATATAAATGGGATATCAATGATATAATTAAGTATGGATTATATGAACGGTTGCAAGATCAATATTTTGAAGTAAGTAAGCAATTCTTTCATAATTAAGAAATTTCCAAATTTATCTCCCATTATTTAACAATTTAACTCCGGCCGAGGAATCAATATCATTATTTATAAATTTCAAGGCATGCAATACAAGCATGCGCAAATCATGTCAAGGTCGTACGGCCCGATCCAATAAATATTTAAATTGTGCACTGCCAGAGGGTCGAATAGCACGAACCATAGATGCATCTATTTACTACCGAGGCGCTCGGCCCGATTCACAAATAATAATTATTTTCAAGACAACACAAGTTTCTCATTTATAGTCAAGTATCTCATACAAACCTTCCAGTAAGTGAATTAAACCTTATACAATACTTTTATCGATTTCTATTATGACTAGGTGATTATATTAGCAAGTAAGGGCACAAACATTCCAAGTATAACATGATATGGGTCCAAACCTACCCGGACAATAGCATAATAGTAGCTACGTACGGACTCTCGTCACCTCGTACGTACGTAGCCCCCACAATTAGGTACAAACATTTATTTTCATACTCAAATTCGTGGTAAAAATCCAAAAAGATCAAATTCTAGGTTTTCTACCAAAAGCCCACAATTTCTACTAATTTTCATGTTTAACTCCATATATAAACCAAGTATTTAACTTAATAATAAGGGGGGATCACTTACCTTGAGTTGCTTGCTGAAACTCTCCCCTTGAAGCTCTTCAAAATCGCCCAAAGCAAATAAAATGCTTGCCCAGCCCGACCTTCGCACATGCGGTCACATAGCCTCTCATGCGGCTCCACAGGTGCGGTCCAAATTCCACTCCTGCGGTCCTCAATGCCCCGCCAAGATCTCGCACCTTCGGAAGTTTCTTCGCTTCTGCGAGCTTCGCAGGGGCGACCTGCTATGCATATCTGCGCAAATTTTACGCACCATCGGTGGCTACCTCGCGCCTGCGCACACGCAGGTGTGCTTCTCCAGTCTGCTTCTACGGCTCCCCCAACTCTAGTCCCTTCTTGCTTCTACGAGAAATTTGCCGCACCCGCGATCGCGCACCTGCGGCCAAAGTCACGCAGGTGCGATTACACCAGAAGCATTAAGCTTCAAAAATTCTTAAGTCCAAAATTTGTTCTATTAACCTTCCGGAATCCACCCGAGACCCTCGAGACCTCAACCAAATATTCCAACACGTCCCAAAACACGTTACGAACTTAGTCGAGCCTTCGAATCACATCAAACAATGTCGAATTCAAGAATCGCACCCCATTCCAAGCTTAATGAAATTTTGAGTTTCAACTTCTACATTCGATGCCGAAACCTATCACATCACGTCCGGTTGACCTCAAATTTTGCACACAAATCATAATTGACATTACGGACCTACTTCAACTTCCGGAATCAGAATTCGGCCTCAATATCAAAAAATCCACTCCCGGTCAAACTTCTCAAAAACCTTCAGATTTCTAACTTTAGCCAAATGACTCCAAAATGACCTACGGACCCCCAAATCCACTTCTGGACGTGCTCCCAATACCGGAATCACCATACGGAGCTATTCCCAGACTTGGAATTCCAAACAGACATCGATAACATTGAAATATACTTCAACCCAAATTTATGAAATTCTTCCAAAATGCTAACTTCCACAATAGGTGCCAAAACGCTCCCAGGGCATCCAAAACCCGATCTGAACATACGCCCAAGTCCGAAATCATCATACGAATTTGCTGGAACCTTCAAATCCCAATTCTGAGGCCATTTACTCTAAAATCCAATCTTAGTCAATTCTTCCAACTTAAAGCTTTCGAAATGAGAATTTTCTTTCCAAATAAACTCTGAACTTCCAAAATTTCAGTTCCGACCATGCGTACAAGTCATAATACCTGAAGCGAAGCTGCTCTAGGCCTCAAACCACCAAACGATGCGTTAGAGCTCAAAACGACTGGTCGGGTCGTTACAATTAAAATAACGAAGAACTGGAGAAATAAAAACATAATGCTCATATAATATAAACAATAAAAAGTGTTGCTATTATTTACTGAATGTCATATGTACATAAAATAAAAAGAAATTAATGTGTCCCATCCTGTATGCTTTAAAGCAACTGTTGGCCTGAGGCACATCCCATCCCACCCGGCTATACTATCAAGATCATCCTCATCATATCGCCTCTTTATCGAAGGATGCGCTATAGCATGATCGTCAGTAAGGCTGGCATGCTCGGTAGAAGGGGTTGTCGGTCCAGCAGTAACCTACAGAATAATAAGATATTTTAGTATATGAAATATGTATTAGTAATGTACGTGTTAAGTAACATAAATTTAAATTGTCTTACCATGGTATCGTCAGGCTCCTGAACATAATCATCCGTCTCAGCCATGTCAGTATCGCACAAGGTGGCCTCCGTGACGGGCGAGGATGAAGCCTTAAAAAATACATTTAGATATTTATGACTAATCAATGAGATAAAAACAAATATAAATAATAGTAATACAAACAAACCTGCGCCTGTGAAAGATCCTCAGTATCCCTCAATGATGAGCCATAACTCAACTGGCGCCCACTATCCACATCTCGTATCGGACGATCATCAGCAACGGTCGATGGGTCAAGAAAATACTGATCCCAATCCTCCCGCGTAATGGTCGTGCCCGCGATCAACAATGGAGCTGGCGGGGTTACCTGCGAAGTCCCTGGAGTAAGCTGAAGGCTGAATGACGGCATATCACTATGAGCATGGTCTAGCTTATGGAGGTCACCCGGCTAATCAACTCCAACATCCTCAACAGGTGCCTCAACGGCCCCTTGTTGGGGACTACCTCCTCGCCGACCCCATGACCTCATGGGACACCCCTACCTCGTGGGACATCCCTACCTCTCTGGGCACGCCTGTCACGTCGACCACATTCCGACTCCACTGGTGGCCTACGCTGGTACTACTCTGGCGCCACATACTCAACCTCGTATCCTGAGCGTTCATCATCTCGGGCTCACCTCAATGTCTTGGAAGCCATATCGGTAACCTGTCGGCTATATTCGTGCAAAGCGGCTTCTCCCTCGCCGGTATGTTACTGCATCTGCAGTCCCAACTGGTGGAATAGATGTAGGCCAATAGCCTGCAAAACATGTAAAATATAAATTACGGAACGCTAGGTTAATGTTATAAGTAAGTATACCAAATAACATACAACTGCCTTGTGCCTCCCCGCGTATGGAATGTACCGATCGCCAACGCGATAAACGGGATTCCCGATGAAAAGTCGGGTAACGCTGCGGTACCAGCCCATATACTCATGCTCACCATCCGGCCGGTCAGGTGGAGGGGAGGGCGGAATCAAGTCATGTCACTGGTCCCAAGTATCGATCTGCGCCTCTAGCCATGCCACATATGTCTGGTCCACCCTGGAACGATCATCCCGATGGTAATATGTCATATGCCAAGCGGGCGGTGGTGGTACAAGCTGCGGGCAACCAAACTGGCGAAGTACTCGCTGGGTGGCATGATGCTCGAAAATATCTAGACACATCAACGGGACGGAAGAGCTCTACATAATTTGGATGGTCGAGCAATAATCGGGCAAACCAGCTATTAGCTCGTCGTTGGATGGCCTACAAATGAACTATTAAGTAAAAACAGGAAACGTGAGTATACGCAATACATATAAAGCCAGGCCAAGTAAACTTAGGTATACATTTACCTGTGTTCCCTCTAGCAAATCCAACAAATCCCTGCAATAGGTAGATTATGTCGAGCCTCGTACTCCCGTCCATATCCTCGCCTATCAACCCACCTCCTAGCTAAAGGGAGAAACGAAGGTGGTGCATCCGGAGCTAAAGGTGGTAGAGGTGGCTACAACTGCAGGAACCGCTCCCAGGCCCAAACCTAATAAACAACGTAGACGTAAACTTTAAGGTATATTTTTACTAGGTATGTTATAATAAAGAGAGTATTCGACTATGTTTTCACCTGTAGCAGCGGTAAAAATCCTGCAATGTCTCGTTGGGTGCCCATGCGCGCCCGGCACATCTGCCTGTACAAGTAACCGAGAACATCAGTACCCCAGCACCCCAGCTATAATAATTTAAATCATCTAGCCGCTCAAGATGCTGAAAAGATCTCAAGCTGACTAGGTTCCCCGGAGTGTTCGGGAACAAAACCCTTCCAAACATAAGCAGCAGCATCAGCAACCTCGTGTACCGGTGAATATGAAGCTCTGGTGTATCATCTATGATGCCAGCGTGCATCGCCTCCAAATGTTGTCGGACGGGCGTTAACTGCAAACGACTAGCCCCAATCAATGCAGTCTCATCCGGTGGATGGAAACCGGTGAGCTGCTGCAGCATCTCCAGGAACTGCAAACTCGGATACTCTCTGATGGCATTCGGCAAAGCAACAGGGTTTCCATCAATGGGCAACCCATACAGGACCTCCACGTCCTGAAGCGTGATAGTGGCCTCGCTAATGGACAAATGGAATGTGTGTGTCTCCGATCGCCACCGCTCTATTAGGGCCGTGATCAACAACCAATCCAGCTGCAGCCGGCCGATCTCCACAATCATATAAAAACCTGTATCCTGGAGGCGTCTGACTATACGGGGATGGAGATGGTGGGCCCTAAGAAAGTCCCACATATCGTCTACTCTCCTGGCGCAGAACGTTTGGGCCAGTAACTGTCCCTCCCATATGTAGGATGACCTACGCTCGCCCTATAGCAACAGCAGCTCTAGCGTGGCACGTCCGGGATGCAAAGACGGAACCTCCATGTCGGCTACTGTAAATTGAACAATATTAATTACATTATTTTACTTTAATATGTTAGTTTTATTATTTGACATGTTAGTTTTATTATTTTATATGTTTGTTTGTTACTCACATATTTTTTACTATAATAAAATTAAATAATTAATTTTCATAATTATATAAGATTTAATTATCAAATATTTACATATGGGTTCCGGGCTTGATATTTGAGGTCTAGTAGCACCAAGGTATCCTGAATTCTTGTGTTCATGATGAGAAAATTTTTTCCAATAGGTCTGTTATTTTAAATATTAGTTTATTATTTATATGTTAGTTTAATATTGTATATGTTAGTTTTATTAATTTATATGTTAGTTTTATTATTTTATATGTTAGTTTTATTATTATATATTTTTTTTATGACTCACTTATTGTTTACTATAATAAAATTAAATAATTAATTTTCATAACTATGCAGGATTTAATTATTAAATATTCATATAACAATACTTAGTCCGAGAAATATTGTTGTTTTCTCATGTTATTTTCTTACGATCGTTGACTAGAATGGGACAGAGTTTGTGTTTGAACTATCAGCTTTTTTGACGTATTTTTGAGTATAAGAGATACTTAAATGATTAATTTCAGTAACTATAAAGATACTACGCTAAAGGGCACTACATTACAAATACAAGCACTACATTAGGCCACAAGATACCACTAGAGGAAACTAAAGTAATAATTTATATATTTTACTAGTCTTTAAGCAAATAAATAATCTAAACCGGATAAAAATAACAAATAAATTTAATCACAAACATTCACGAAAATACATATACCACAGTAAAAAGTAACTAATTAACATATTTTCTAACAACCAATAATAATTTCTCTATTTTTACTTATTTTTTTAGCACACTAATACTATAATCCGGATAAAAGCAACAAATTAGTTAAATCGCAAAACAATCACAAAACAACATAGAACACATTAAAAATAACTAATATGCATTTTTTATACGAGTTTTACCAAAAACTAAGTCGGAATACCTCGATTTTAAGTTTTTGAAAAATTGAAGATTTGGTGATTTGGAGCCGAAACAAGCAACCCACTCCGAGATAACGATTTAGCTAGGACGTGGGACTGAGAATCTACACTTTTTGTGGGATCAGTGGGCTCCACTCGAGCTTTTTTTTGATTAAAAATTGGGGGG
>AWOL01S0034602.1:318628-332571 GCA_000715115.1 Nicotiana otophora | reverse complement strand
CCCCATTTTTAACGAAAAAAACTCGGGTGGAGCCCACCGATCCAACAAAAAGTGTAGATTCTCAGTCCCACATCGTATCTAAGGCGTTATTTCGTAATGGGTTGCTTGTTTCAGCTCCAAATCATCAAATCTTCAACTTTCCAAAAAGTTTAAATCGAGGTATTCCGACTTATTTTTTTATTAAAACTCATGTATAAGAAATGCCTATTATTTGTTTTTACTATTTTTTATGTTATTTCGTGATTGTTTTGCGAGGTAATTAATTTGTTATTTTTTATCCGGAATATATTATTAGTGTGATAAAAAAATTAGTAAAATTGAGAAATTTTTATTAGTTGTTAAAAAATGTAAATTAGTTAATTTTTACTTTGGTATATGTTTTTCCGTAATTGTTTTGTGATTAAATTAATTTATTGTTTTTATCTGGTTTAGATTATTTATTTGCTAAAAGATTAGTAAAATACATAAATTATTATTGTAGGAATAATTAATATTATTTAGATGTTATTGTTGTACATATATGAATATGTGACTTTAGTTCCGTGTAGTGGTATCTTGTGCTCGTAATTTTAATGTAGTGCTCGTATTTGTAATGTAGTACCATTTAACGTAGTATCTTTGTAGCTATTAAAATTAATCATTTAATTATCTGTTAAACCCAAAAATATCTGAAAAAAGTTGATAGTTCAAACACAAACTTTCTCGAATTCTAGTCAACAAACGTAAGAAAATAACATTAGAAAACAATAATATTTGTCAAACTAAGTATTGTTACATGAATATTTAATAATTAAATCTTGTATAGTTATGAAAATTATATTTAATTTTACTATAGTCAAAAATAGGTGAGTAATAAACTAACATACAAAATAATAAACTAACATATAAAATAATAAACTAACATATAAAATAAGAAACTAACATATAAAATATAAAATTATAATATAGAAAATGTATCAACCTAATTAACAATATAGTAAAAATATCGAATAAATTTTAATTTTAAAGATATTGCAATATATTTAAAGATGTTAAGCAATGAAAAAGAAAAATACTTTAATTAATATTGTTCAATTTACAGTAGTCGTCATGGAGGTTCCGCCTGTGCATCCCAGACCTGCATCGCTAGAGCTACTGTTGCTACATGCCGAGCATAGGTTTTCGTACATATGGGAGGGGCAGTGTTTGGCCCAGACATTCCGCGCTAGACGGGTAGACGATATGTGGGACTTTCTTAGGGCCCACTCACTCCATCCCTGTATAGTCAGACGCCTTCAGGATACGGGTTTCTATAGGATCATAGAGATCGACCGGTTGCAGTTGGACTGGTCGTTGATCACGATTTTGATAGAGCGGTGGCGACCGGAGACGCACACGTTTTATTTACTCATTGGCGAGGCTACTATCACGCTTCAGGATGGAGGTTCAGTATGGGCTGCCGGTTGATGGACATCTTGTAGCTTACCCACATGCTCTCAGAGAATATACGGGATTGCAGTACCTGGAGATGTTGCAGTGGCTCACCGGTTTCCAGCCAGCGGAGGAGGCTGCATTGAGTGGGGCCAGTCATTTGCAGTTGATGCCCGTCCGGCTGCATCCGGAGGCGATGGATGCGGACATTACGGATGATACACCGGATCTTCATATCAACCGATACACGAGATTGTTAATGCTACTTATGTTTTGTGGGGTGTTATTCCCGAACACTTCAGGAAACCTACTCAGTTTGAGATTTCTTCATCATCTTGAGCGGTTAGATGATTTACTTGGTTATAGCTGGGGTGCAACTGTTCTAGGTTACTTGTATAGGCAGATGTGTCGGACGAGCATGGGCACCCAACGAGACGTTACCAAATTTTTGCCGCTGCTGCAGGTGAAAACATAGTCAATTATTTTCAAGATTATAACATACACAGGACAAATATACCTTAAAATTTACGTCCACATTGTATATTAGGTTTGGGCCCGGGAGCGGTTCCTGCAGTTGCAGCCACCTCTACCACCCATCGCTCCGAATGCACCACCTCCACCGTTTCTCCATTTAACTAGGAGGTGGGTTGATAGGCGAGTCTACGTACGTGAGGTCGAGGCTCGACATAATCTCCCCTTTTGCCGGGATTTGTTGGATTTGCTGGAGGGCGCGCAGGTATATATATACTTAAGTTTACTTGGACTGGATTTATATATTTGCATTTACTCACGATTTTTGTTTTTACTTAATAGTTCATATGGAGGCCATACAATGACGAGCTAATAACTAGTTTGCCCGATTATTGTTCGAGCGACCGACTTATGTGGAGCTTTTCCGTCCCATTGATGTGTCTCGATATTGTCGAGCATTATGCCACCGAGCGAGTCCTTCGCCAGTTTGGTCGACCGCAGTTGTACCTACTCTGCCCACTTGGCTTAGGACATATTACCAGCGGGATGATCGTTCCAGGGTTGACCAGACATATGTGGCCTGTCTAGAGGCGCAAATTGAGATTTGGGACCGTCGGCATGACCTGATTTCCGCCACCTCCCCCTACCTGAGCATACGTACGGTGAGCATGAGTATATGGGCTAGTACCGCAGCGTTACCCGACTTTTCGTTGGGAATCCCGTTCATCGCACTGGTGGTCGGTGCATTCCATATACCGGGAGACATGAGGCACTGGTATGTGATCTGTTATACTTACTTATAATGTTAACCTAGCATTCCGTAATTAATATTTTACATGTTATGCAGGCTATTGGCTTACATCTGTTCTACCAGTTGGGGCTGCAAATGCAGTAGCATACCGGCAAGGGAGCGACAACTTTGCACGAGTATGGCCTCCGGGTTACAGATCTGGATTCCCGGACATTGAGGCGAGCCCGAGATGAAGAGCGCTTAGGACACGAGGCTGATTATTTGCCGCCAGAGTAGTACCATTGTGGGCCGGCAGTGGAGCCTGAACGTGGTCGACGTGGCAGGCGTGCCCAGTGAGAAAGAGATGTCCCACGAGGTCGTGGGGGTCAGCGAAGACGTGGTCCCCAACAAGGGGGCGTTGAGACACCTTTTTAGGATTTTGGAGTTGATCAGTCGGGTGACCACCCTAAGCCACACGATGCTCCTCATGATATGTCATCATTCAACCTTCTACTGACACCAGGGACTTCGGTGGTGACCCCGTCAGCTCCATTGTTGATCGCGGGCATGACCATTATGCAACAGGAGTGGGATGAGTATTTTCCTGGTCCCCTAGAGCCATCGACGGTTGCTGAGGATCGTCCGACACGAGATGTGCATAGTGGGTGACGACTGAGTTATGGGTCATCATCGAGGGATGCTGAGGATCTTTCACAGGGGTAGGTTTGTTTGTATTACTATTATTTATATTTGTTTTTATCTCATTGATTAGTCATCAATATCTAAAGCATTTGTTTTAAAAGGCATCATCCTCGCCCGTCACGGAGGCCACTTTGTGCGACGCTAAGATGCCTGAGATAAATGATTATATTCAGGAGCCCGCCGAGACCATGGTAAGACCATTAAATATTTTGTTAGCTAACACGTACATTAGTAATATATATTTCATATACTAAAATATCTTATTATTCTGTAGGTTACTGTTGGACCAACGACCCCTTCTACCGAGCCTGCTAGCCTTACCGACTAATCATGCTGCAGCGCATCCTCTGATAAAGAGACAATGTGATGAGGATGATCCTGATAGTGTAGTCGGGCGTGATGGGATGCGCCTCAGGCCGGCCAATGCTTTAAAGCATACATGTTGTGGGACACATTGACATTTTTATTATCTGTACATATGACATTTTGTATATAATAGCAACATTATTTATGTTTTACATTATTTGCGCATGTGTTTCTACCATAGACATTGGACGTTGGACTCACATATTGTTGTAGAAATCAAGCAAGTGGTCTTATTGATGATAGCGATAAAATACAAGAAATGTGTGTCAATTGGGGCCTAGATTACAATGCCTTCGGTCCCGAAGGGTGCGTAGACGATGTTGACAAAGAAGATGAAGACAATGACATTGAAATCGTGCCAAACAACGACGATAATGGCGAATGACTATTATTTTTTCTTCTTGGGGTGTATGTTAAATTGTTGAACTGAAGTATTAATGCTAAAAATCAATTAGATTTAACCCCACTGGAATCATACTTTTATTTCATACATTTGCAAGCTGAATATTTACATATATTTATTATAACAAATTACTGCAACAAAACACTACGTGTATCCTTGATAATTGGGCACATTGGATGAACTTCCACCGGGAGCTGAATTTCCACCGCTACCCAAACCAGCTGAAGGACATTTACGGCGGTCGTGTCCTGTTTGGGAACATAGTCCACATTTACGCGTATAAATGGTATCACCAACATCCATTTGGTTTCGTATATGCATTCTTTTCTGCACTTGTCGTTGACACACATACTCCTTGTTACACACCATTTTAAATGGTTCTGGCGGCCAATAATGCTCAGCACCCATTGGCTGCAACTGTCCACTATAGGTGTTTAAGTATGCAACAACACTATATCCTTTATCAACGTACCTCGTTGCCGCGAAACCTGTATGTTGAAAGCACTTCATGGTATGTGAGCACGACATGTGATAGATGGACCATTTTCCACAGTAGCATAACCTTCTGGTTTCATTGACGGTGTGTGTATTATTCCCCTGGTTATGATGGATAGCGATGCGAACTTCAAAACTATTTCGCTCGTTGCAATACTGCAAAAATGAATGCCACTGTGCTCGCTTCCTGTATTTCTCAAATCTTTTCATTGGTATTGGCATGCATTCAACACCCCTTTCCATCAATGATGATGCACCTTTAAACCTTTCAATCTACCATGGCATGAATGACATCCGTACCATGGCAGTGACAGGCAATCCACGTGCAGAATTCAATAACCCGTTGAAAGACTCTGACACATGTGTAGTCAGAATTCCCCATCTTCTGCCACCATCTGCATGCAAAGTCCACTTATCAAGCTCATGTCGCATCAACCAAGTATAGGTTCCTTGGTCTTCCTGCCTAATCAATTCCATTTGCCTCCTAAATTTACACTCTTGGTGATCTATTGCAGCCATCCACATTAAATCATGCAAGTCCTTGTTCGGATAAGCCCTCTGGAAGTTGGCCTTCAGGTGCCTCACACAGTAACGGTGGTAGGCATACTGTTTCTGCCATGCACGCAAATTCTGTACAAAACTTAAAATACCGCCATGACGATCAGATATTAGGCAAATACTTGAACGTTGTTTGACAACGTGCTCCTTCAAGCGGTTCAAAAATAATGTCCACGTCTCTTGGCTTTCATTGGAACAAATAGCAAATGTTAGGGGAAATATACTTCCATTAACATCTACTGCAACAACGATCAACAACTTAATATCATACTTTCCATAGACATGAGTGCCATCTATGGATATTACCGGCCGACAATGCAAAAAACCATCAATGGCTGGTTTAAATGCCCATAACACATATCTGAATATATGTGTTATGCTATTCCCGGACTCCGCTCAAACTTCCATTCAATAATAGTCCCGGGGTTAAAGTGTTGCAATGCGGCCATGTACCTAGGTAAAGATGCAAAGGACTTATCCCAGTTACCATAAATAATTTCAAATGCACGTTTGCACCCGAGAAATACCTTTCTTTTGGTAATGGTACACCCATATACCTGGTGGACAGATGTTATACACTCTTTGATCGTGTACCTTATGAACGTTTCAATGTGTGGAATCGAAATAAGAGAAATCAAGTCAACATTCAAGTTAAAATGATTCCCACTGAATGTGTCCATTTCATAATTGTGGGTGTCAATGTATTTACCCACAACCCACATATTTATTTTCATCTTCCTCGCACGCAGCATCCAATTACAACCCATAAACCATCCACGAAAAACTAACCTTGTATACATCCGGAGATGACTCATGAACCACGATCTCACGATACTCTTTTATGCTGTACATTCGCACTGCCCTGCTTAGGCACACTTTATCAGCAAAAAATATGCCCTTTAATAGCACCGTTGTTCTAGATTCATCCCACATTGCTGTCCGAATTTTGTCAAGATCCCTTGTGAGAGCATCCACATCCGGCATACTTGGCAAATGATTAAGATAGGTAATCTCCCTTGAATGAAACGGCACGTAGGACTCGTACATTCCTGGTCTAACGGGAGGTGGAGCATGCTCCCTCGTCAAATCAGGTTCAACATTCTCTTCCTCCTCCTCATCACCTTCATCAGGGAAGGGTGTGTCATATCCAGACTCATCAACATTACTGTCATAATCACTATTCTCTTCCCGACTCTGCGCATCAACCAGATCCCGATTAAATATGTCATCTTTGGGCAATTGAGTAAGGACATGACCTTCAAGTTGCTCGTTTTCACTACACAACCAATAAAATAACGAGTTTATCAAATTGATCCAAAATTTACATATAGCTTTATCACTTCACTTACAAATCATAATGTGTTGATATCCTATGATGGACACTATCCTATTGATGATGACTCCCGGATGGACCACCATGATCCAACACACCAAAACTAGGCATATTCCAACTGGGCGTTGGTTTATAACTTGTAAAACTCATATCTGGCCGGTACCCCCTGTGAAATATATGAGTGTTAATACAAATTTATTACATAAAAATAAACATCGTAACACAAAGAAAAATTGAAGTTTACCACTCGACTTGTGAATTATGTAAACTAGGGGAGAAATTATTTCCTTGCTCCTCATTCGCCCGTGGAGATAAGTTTAGATCAGGCCAAAATCTTTCACCCGAAACCTGTTCGGCTAAAACTGCTCCAAAATAACCACCCGATGATTGAGGGATAGCCCTACTTTGCGAAACCTCATTATTGCGAATGTCTTCAGCCTTGACATACATTTTCAACATTTTTATCATAAGATATTCCCGATGTTCATCCGGAGTACTCAAAAAATATCTTAGAGTTTCATTGTCTTCGATGTTAAACTCAGCATAATAAGCAACCTCTTGCGGAGTAACAAAGTACACATATCTTCTGGTTACTTTAATATTCACTGAACGTTTGCTCACACTCAATTTTTTATATAACAACGATACCAATGTATCGTACGCCATTGTAAGTGGCAACTTAACATGACACTCTGGCGAACAACTATAGTGTATTGAGTTATTCTCCACCACAACCTCACCCCTCCCCAATATAATGAAACCCTAATTTTTTGCTCTTCAGACATTATGATAAAATGCAAAATAACTTAACGAACAAATATTTAACGAACAAATATTTCGAAAAACTTGAAGGATTCTGAATGGATTTTTACAAAATACTCCTGAAACTCTTTAAATAAGGAAAAAATTGATGTATAGCGCCTTAAATATGCGCGCTATACCCGGTAGAATTATTGGTCGGCCAATTAAGTACAGGGAGCCCAAAGTTTACGGAAAGCACGGTAATTCACCGCGCTATACCCTGTTGAATTACTGGTGTGTCAGTTAATACCAGAAAAATTATTGGCGGACTCAATAATTAAGTATAGCGTGGTTATGCACCGCGCTATACCATAACGGACAAACGTGCTGTTAAGATATAGCGCGGTGAAATACCGTGCTATACCTATTATGGTGGCCAGTTTTTCCTCCATATATTTTGGTGCTTTGAATCCAAAAGAATCATATGTTTGTTCCGGATTATCTTGAAAGGCCAAATGCAAAAATAGCAAAATGGCTACTTTAACCCTAGGCGCGTGTCAGGTCGTAAAGCATAGTAAAATCAATAACCGGCGTAACCAAAAAAATATCCATGTTTAATCATCTACTAAATCATTGTGAATTTGGTTAGTCCCACCTTCCGAATTTGTATGTTGCAAAGTAATTCAATAACAACCCTTTATTTGATTAAACCTATTACAGAATCTAATTCTTTGCAAGTTGAGGCAACAATATTTGAAAGTAAAAATAGACACTATTCGAGAGTACCCTATTTTATGCACAACTAAAGAAAAGGAGAGGAAGAAAAGAACGAAGAGCTTGGGATCCAAAGTCCAAACAGAGGAACGCACAGTACTATGCAAAAACTAATACTAAGTGACAAAACAAAGTTAGACGACTTATCAAATACTAGTACGAATGTAGTCAACATGTTAGGATAAACAATACGGATATGCGTTAGGTGGGAATTGGGATATTTCTCTTTTCTTTGGTATGTAGCAGGTGGGGTATGAATTATTAAAATCTTCATAACATTCTCGCTAATTTTTACCTTATTAATGCAATTTAATTAGTTATACGAGTTATAAATCTTGCTTGACATCACTTCTTCGGAGTTTTTTTTTGTAATGTGTATATATAAATAATAAATAAAATTAAAATACTGGGTATAAATATAAAAAATGTCATCGCTTGCCGTTACAATAATTTATTCATTTGTTCGCTTTTTCAAATATTAACACTAGCTTCCGAAAATTTTTACGCACGTCACTGATTGTTTTATTATTAGTTATAGTTGTTTTTAGGATATTATATTACGCTTACCACAGACTATTATATATTTTAGTATTATAATGTTTTTGTTTTTTTATTTCATGTGCAATATCTATTTTGGACCGGCTAATACGAATTTGTGTTGACAAATTTCATTTTGAAGGTAAAGCTCTCCCGATTAGAAAAAGCTTCTTTCATAAAGCTCGAGCTCTAAATTTCTAAGTAAGAATGAATGAGTAATTTGTGGTTTTATTCTACCACAACCTTTTGTTAAACTCAGTACACACCGCATGAACTCATTCTGCAAATAAAGTGCCTAAAGTTATGGGCTTGTGAAAAATGTGAAGGGGTAGGTAGAAGAAGATGCAATCTCCTTGATATTCTGAAAAAGATGCTCCTTTATTTCTTTTTCTTTTTTGTCCTTATTTTTTTTGGCAAGGGGTTGTTGGGGAATTAGTGGGGCCCAATCTTTTGACCAAAAGTTGATACCTAGTAAAAACACGTAAACCCCTAATTGAGCAGGAAAAGCCTCCCATCATTTTACAATAATCACATTTCACACTTGCAAATTGCAATCAAGCCTCCTCTCCGTGAAAATAATTAACGTTTAAGTATTTCCAATTTAAGAATTTTTGCAATTCTTAAAAATGAATTTTTTTAAGTAATAATCAATATTCTTTGTTAAGTTTAATTTCAATTTTTTTTGTTAATTTCAATCAGATTTTGTCCAAACTGTCACATACTAACATTGTTTATCACGCACAAAACCCATACATTAATGGAATTAATACCTTATTTGTTTGATCTGAATTTCAATACTTCATATCTCAGTCCCGTTTATTTTTTAGATCTGAATCTTAATCATTCATATTTTAACCATTACGTCTACTTATTTTTTTTTTTAATTTTACAACCAATTAATGGGTATGTAACAGAGTTTTAATATCATTAAGATGTTATACATTCAAAAATTTATTTAAAAATAATATTTCACTATTGCTCCTACACTTCACCATTAAACATCATCACCACTATCGACGCCCTCCACCATTATAGACTACAATCACCCACTATCCACCATTCATTACCATCATCCTCACCCGTAACCACCACCGTTACCAAGCACGAATGTCATTTGTCACTACCACCAGCCATCATCATCGTCCATCACTTCCAATCACCATAACCATCAATATATATCACGAATCACCATTATCAGTCACCACCACAATTAACTATTACTGTCATCAACTACCCATAATCACGACTATCAACCAATACCACCACTAGCCACCACCCACTCGACACCCACAATTACCACATTTAGCCATATCTCCACCAACTACCATATAATTAAAAAATATTTTATTAATGTAGTATTAGATTAATTAGTACTATTTAATTTGAATTTATACTTATTAATATTAAAATAAAGAAAGTTTTACACATATAAATATAGAGAAAATAAACGATCTTAATTAGTCAGTATTCAGATCTTAATACAAAATCTAAATATTTAGATTCGGTGATTTTAATCTTAATACACATATTAATATTCAAATATGTATTCAAATTCAAACGTTTTAATCTTAATAAAATCAAATTAGGCCTAAATTTAGATCTCATTTAATTTTATTTATAAAAGTGGTATTCCAACTAATTTACACGCACTTTAACTATTTCACGTGATATTTGTTATCTTCCACCTTATAGCCTGTTTGGCCAAGCTGGAGAAATCAACTTATTTTGAGAAGTGCTTTTTTCAAAAGTGCTTTTGAAAAAAGTACTTTTGGACAGAAGCAGTTTGTAGTTGGCTAATCACTTTGAAAAACACTTTTGAGCAATAATTTGTGTTTGACCAAGCTTTTCAAAAAGTGTCAAATTGCGAATAAATGCATGAATGTATTTACTTAATTGTTAATATTATAAGTAAATAAATAATCTCAAAAATTTGTTATTACAAGTAATAATTAAATTTTTTCATTTTATTTAAGTAAAATATGAAAATAAAATTTAAAAGTACTTAATTCTTTTAATATAAGTTAAATATATTAAAAATCATTCAACAAATATAAAAGCATTCACCCCTAAAGTCACTATATATTAGAAAGCTATCCTAAAAATAATAAGAAATATGTATACATTAATATCCTAAGTATTAAGTTTAACAGTTATTTTGGTATATACTATATTTTCTTAAGGGTATTTTTGGTAAGAAGAAAAGTCAAAACTGCTTCTGCTTATGGTTTTGGGAAGAAGCTATTTTTACCTGCTTCTTCCCAAAAGTATTGTTTTCTCCAAAAAAGCTTGGCCAAACAACTCAAGTTAGAAAAAAAGTGCTTTTGAAAAAAAAAAAAAACACTTCTAACCTCTTAATAATTTTGACCAAACATGCTATTAACTTTACGCAAAATCAATAGATACATGATATGCATTTGCAGAAAAACTTTTCTCACTTAATTATAATAATTAATTAATATATATTCTTACTTTTAAATTATTTAATCATGATAAATTGATATTGTTTAGCTAATTAAGTATTCGGTGCGACTAAGTTTTTTAAGTTTCAACCGCACAAATAGCCAATACCTTTAAAAAACTAAAATAATAAAAGGAGAAATTACAATTTTCACCGCAAGTCTAAAGCAAAAAGACAACCAATCCTTAACAGATTTCTTTTTTTCACGCTATACATTTTCAGACCGAAGAGTCCTGAGATTTGTGGTAACTATTGTTGTGCTGTTAAAAGTAATAAAGTAGAAGACTTCCTGTTTCGTTTAGGGCCCTATAAATAGAGGAGGGTTTTGTGATGGCAGAGGAGTGTGCAGCATTTGTATTGCCTGTGAAGAGACCAAGAGAAGAGGAACAACAACAGGAAGAGATGGAAGCAGCCAACCACAACAACGACAACGGTTGCACCAATGAGTCTCCTTATATCTCTTCTGTTCTTCCTGGCTGGTTCTCTGAGATTAGCCCCCTTTGGCCTGGTTTGTTCTTTGATTCATCATCTCTGCTTTCTATGTAGAGTTTGCTTTGATTTTATGCATTTGGGTATCCAAGATTTTACTTTTTGGCAATCGGATTGCACTTTGTTTCTCTTTCTATGTTCTGTTTTTTTTTTGGTGGGTTTTCGGCCAGGTTTGTTTCTGCATCATCTGTGTTTTCCCCTATAAAGCTTACTTTGATTTTCGGCATTTGGGCATTCAAGAGTGTACCTTTTTGTAATTGGGTTGCACTTGGTTTCTGTTTATGTTCTGTTTTTGGTGGGATTTTTGGGGTTAATTACTTTAATGACTGGGGGTATTAATGTTTGCTTTTATCTGATATGGGTACTTTTATTATGCATTTGGGTATCTAAGTTTTGTGTCTTTTTGGCGATTCTTGGTGGGTTTAGTACGTGAATGCTTGTGGTGGTGTCTGTCAAAGTTTATGGTCCTACTTTTGATGGTTTGCAGTTTCTTTCTGCCTTGTTTTGTATGGTGGATTTTTGGTTTAGTAAATGTCTTTTTTGCGGGTGTGGGGAGTTCGATTTTAGCTGAGAAATTCACAAATAAGATTTGGCTTGTACATTTTCTTGAAATTTTTTTGTTTGGGATTGAGGATTCTGCAAAGATTTTTCCTTTGAGTGTCCAGTGAATTCTTGTAATTGAGAGAGCAAAAAGGAAGATGTCACTGACAGGGAAGGAATTATGCAGGGGAAGCACACTCGTTGAAGGTTGAGAAGATATTGTTTCAAGGGAAGTCTGATTACCAGAATGTCATGGTTTTTCAGGTATTTTGTTGATATACAAACATTTTAGTCTCTTCTCTAACTTTTATGATGCAAGGGTGCTTTACTATGTGCTGCTGCTCATTTTTGTTTGATTTTGTTTGTTGGTGCAGTCATCAACTTATGGAAAGGTGCTTGTTTTGGATGGTGTGATTCAACTCACAGAGAGGGATGAATGTGCTTACCAAGAGATGATCGCTCATCTTCCTCTTTGTTCAATTCCAAATCCCAAAAAGGTCTGTACAATTTTATGTTCTTTTTGCATCATTTACCGTTTAAAGTTTGAAGTCTTATGACACATTGCTAATCAAGCCCATAGATTAAGAATCTTATCCACATTTGTTTTCCAGTTTGTGTAATTTGTTAAAGGTACCTTCATATTTCCTTTGTTTGCTTACCCCTACTATATTTTAGCACAGATTATATCAAATGTGTATTGTTTGTGAATTATGTATGAACTGAGCAGTTTTTGCAGGGCTATAGTGTCCTAAAGCTATTTATACCATTTGTCTCTTTAACTTATTCGCCAACTTTAAGCTGATTGTCTTCCCTCAGGTGCTGGTTATTGGAGGAGGAGATGGTGGTGTCTTGCGTGAGGTGTCACGTCATTCTTCTGTCGAGCAGATTGACATATGTGAGATTGACAAGATGGTAGTTGAGGTACATGCTCATTCATAAAAATGGTACTTTATTTACATTTTTGGTCACTATTGACATTTTTATTCTTTACTAACGGTAGAGGAACATGTTGATTCTTCTAATTACATGTATTAGCAGTGTCTTATGGCATACTTGATCTTAGTCAGGAACTGCTGCCAGATTTTATCCCTTCCCGTGTATTACTTGTCACTTAAAAGGTTTTAATGTGCTAATTAATGTATGTTGTGTTTGGGACATCTCAGTTGTAACTTACCAGCTCTAAGCTCCTTGATGCAAAATGTAATGCAATGTTGAAACTAAGTATTTTTTTCCTCCTTCCGACAGGTTTCTAAGCAATTTTTCCCAGATGTAGCTGTAGGATACGAGGATCCACGTGTTAATCTCCACATTGGTGATGGTATGATCAATGAATTTTTGTTATCTTCTCAACTTTTCTGTTGGTTCTCATTTTTGTTCACTTGTTAACATAAGTTCTTGGCATTTCCTTTTTCCTCCTGTTTCTGCAGGAGTTGCATTTTTGAAAAATGTTGCTGCAGGAACTTACGATGCTGTCATAGTGGATTCATCTGACCCTATAGGTAATCTATCTATCATGTCATTGCTTGAGTACTACCTATTTCGTGTCATTTCCCCAAACAATTTCACTCTTTTAACTTCAGGTCCAGCACAAGAGTTGTTCGAAAAGCCTTTCTTTGAATCTATAGCAAGAGCTCTGCGTCCAGGAGGGGTTGTATCTACACAGGCTGAGAGTATATGGCTTCACATGCACATAATTGAAGAAATCGTTGCCAATTGCCGCCAAATCTTCAAAGGCTCAGTCAACTATGCATGGACTACAGTTCCTACTTATCCAAGGTGCACTTCTATGTTTTGATTCTGAGATATCCTAATACAACAACAACAACAACCTAGTAGAATCCCATTAATGGGGTCTGGGGAGGGTAGTATGTACGCAGACCTTACCCCTACCCCGAAGGAGTAGAGAGGCTGTTTCCGAAAGACCCTCGGCTCAAAA
>AWOL01S0034602.1:282679-314781 GCA_000715115.1 Nicotiana otophora | reverse complement strand
TGGGGTAGAGAGGCTGTTTCCAAATGACCCTCGGCATCCTTCCCTCCAAGAACTCCCCACCTTGCTCTTGGGGTGACTCGAACTCACAACCTCTTGGTTGGAAGTGGAGGGTGCTTACCATCTAATTTTGTATTATATGGATCTTAAATGAGCTTAAATGGTTCGACATGTCAGTGAGAATTCATGTAGTCAATCCCAAGTTGCTTTGCGTTGATGCATAGTTGTTATGGGTATAAATTCTTTCTTAGAGTTGCATGCTGCTGACTCTTAACTAGTTTTTGATTGAAGCATATTTATTGTTTATAATTCTTCATGTTCTTGCTGTTAGCATACTGGGTTTGTATCTAATATGGGTGGTTTGGCTTGTATTAATTGCAGTGGTATGATTGGTTTCATGCTCTGCTCTACTGAGGGACCTGCAGTTGATTTCAAGAACCCAATTAACCCCATCGATGACGACGACGACAGCCATACCAAAACTCTTGGACCTTTGAAGTTTTACAACTCTGAGGTATGCTGTCATACTGTTCCTTGGTTGTCATTTTTTAAAATGCTATATGCCTGTCTTCATTACTCTTAACACTTCTACTTTTGATTTGTTACTCACTTTTGCTATTTTTTTCCTATTTTTTTTCCTCCCCAGCTTCACAAAGCATCATTCTGTTTGCCATCATTTGCCAAGAGGGTGATTGAATCCAAAGGAAAATGATGGGGCACATTTTCAAGTACTTTACTGGAGCAGGATTAGCTGTTGTACAACGCCTATAACTGTCGCAGTTTTTATGTTTAAGTCGATGTTTTTAGGTTATTTAGGCCAAAAGAGTTGGTAATATCCTCCCGTGGATTATAAATTCCTTTCTTGATTTTGTACTGGATAAAGTTGTTGTCTTGGTTGAAGTTTAAAGAGCATAAAATTTTTTATGCGAAAAATTAGATGTATTCATGGTTTCAGCTTGGCAACTTAAAAGAAATTATTAACTATGTGGAGAATTGCTTATAAATTGGCTTTCACATTAAGCTGTGAAATTATTCGTTTTATATATCGGCTTTCCCGGAAGAGAAAAATAGAGAGTTCGTAATTCATATTAACATGAATAGCTAGTTGTTTACTAGACATCAAATGTCCTATTTTACATAAGATCAAACTCTTAAGACTTAAGCATGTTATTAGTTAAATGATCCAATATTCTCAAATTGAGCATGATCCAGTTATTCCAGAGTAGCAACGTCCCAAGATTATATTTTGTAACCAAAACATACATCAACTATCCTGTATTTATTATATAATATAATAATGAAAATCACCGAATTTCTTCAATCTAGCTATCGCATATAAGATAAAATTTCAAAGTCAGCTTTGTCATGTTATCAACACGATAAACCCACATTTATGTCACACTACACGTGCTATTACTTACCAATTTCTTAGAACTTTTTTTTGGGATCTTTGCACTAATTTATTTTAACCCTTCCAAGGGACCTCCCCACTTTGTTACCTTGCTGACTCGAACATATAATCTTTGGATTGGAGGTAGAGTGTGCTTACCACTTGAGCAACCCTCACTTGTTAGACCGAATCTTTATATAAGCCGGCCGAATGTACTATTTATTTATTTATTTATTTATTTATTTTTAGTCGGTACAGATGGATTATACGCTAATTGCACACGATTATACACTTAATATATATAAATTATATATACATTATATTGTATGGGCTAAAAATTATCATAATTATATGTGAGCCAAATCAACTTTAAGAAAGTCGGCTGCCACGCGTCATCGATTTGGTTTTAATAAAGGACGAAGGCGAGGTCGAGGTCGAGTTGACTCAACAGAGGACAAGGACGAGTACTCCCTTTAGCAGAGCAGTAACGACTAGTTTTAGAAATAAGACCTTACAGAGAATATTCTAGGAATATTCCTCCCATCTATACTATTAGGGTTTTTTTGGCCCATGTGCCCTTATAAAGAGAAAGAGAGAGGATTGTAGAAGGGATTAGACACTCGTTGTAAAAAATAACAAATTGATATTCTCTGAAGATTCTTGCTTTATCACACACATACAAATATACCTTTTCTTCCGATCTTTATCTATCTTTTCTCCCACGATCGAAGGAGAATCTAGATATTCAAAGTCTTATCAATCATTTATCTTTGTCAGAAAGAATATTGAAGAATCTCATCTTTTTTTCGGGTGACTCATATGCATTTATTTACATAAATGCCATTCATTGCTATTTACTATTATTTAATGCTACCTCCTTTATTTTTGGATCATTGAATATAGCGTTATTGTTTCCATTTATTGCTACTCAAATAGTATCTGTGATATCTCGCTACAAAATCAGTTCATCTATCTTTTGGATATTAATATTGGCTAAGATTAACCTTATTTTATTAGAAAATTTAATTGTTTAAACCTAGATCTAAATTTTGGGTAAGACAGTTTGGCGCCGTTTGTGGGGATTTTCTCAGCCAATGTTTTAGTTTTCATTAGATCCATAACTCAAGTGACTTGTTAACCTAACAAACCACCAAATTTATCTCTTTTCTCTGTGCGTACACAAGTCTCCACGGCAGGTAACCAAGGAAACAGGACCAAGGAGGCAGATAATGTTCCCCTCAACCTCATGAATGTTATCAACGTAGACTATGACACCCATGAGGAGGGGATAACGCCCACGACCTCTCCCAGACCAGAGAGGTCACCTCTACCTTTCTGCAACACAATAAAACCAAAAGGGAAATGGGCCTCCACGTCCACGTGAGAGGGGGCGCCACCCGCTATGAAAAAGCTCCTCAAAGCATGGCTAACCGATACTCTACTCAGCGTGCTTAGTAAACAAGCTCCATGCACGACCACAAAAACCATGAGAGTCCATGCAATACAACACGGGAACGAACATGACGACTAACCAGACCCTCCGACTTAAGGTAAAACTCATAATGTTACTGACAATGCAGGTGACAACATCCTCGCCGTCATGCTGAAAATAATGGAAGAAATGGAAAATGAGAACAAGGCACTTAGAGAACAAATGAAAGAGCACTAGGAACGTGTAGACAAAATACCCGGCGCCCCCAAATTGCTGCCAAAAAGGGACGCCGGTAGGTTCGTAGAACAGTCGTATAGTGAGGAAGTGACTCCACCTGCCATACAAGAGACCTTCAAGATGCCCCCATATCTCAGAATCTATGATAGGATGACCAACCTCGAAGATCATGTGACTCACTATGTTACCGCTGTGAAAGGTAGCGACCTCACCAAAGAGCAGTTGTCCTCCATCTTGCTGAAAACATTTGGCGAAAGCCTCACAGGAGGGGCATTGATATCGTATTCATAGTTACCAGCCCGTTCCATAGAAACGTTCGAAGAGACGACCGACAAGTTTGTAATGGAACATGTTGGGGCCAAAAAAGCTGAAACGAGAGTAAATGACATCTTTGCCATTAAGCAATCCCCAAGAGAGGGACTGAGAGACTTCCTCGCCCGGTTCAACAAGTTGAAGATGACCTTACCAAATGTTTTCGAAGGGATGGCTGTCGTAGCCTTTCAGAATAGATTGAGCAGAGAGGGCTCGAGGGTGACCAGAAAGCTACTGAGTCGGTTAATGAAATATCCACCGGCCACTTGGGATACAATCCATAATGGATACTGTGTCGAGGTCAAAGCGCATGACAACGACCTCAATAGAACAACTCGATGACTCACCTTGGTACAATTCGAGCCCAGGAAAGAACACAGGGATAATACAAGGAGAGACCACCTAGTATTGCGACTGGGCAAGGAACAAAACCAGCCCTATGTTAGGGCACCCGTTACCTCCTTTCATTATGAAGATGGCCGGTCTAGGCCGAGATCAGGAACTCACAGGAATGATAGAGGTATTCCCCCTTTGTTATCAGCTCACAATTTTTGTGTTTCACCTACAGTGGTGATCTACGCTCTTGAGAAGGTCAGAATGAAGGTAAAATGGCCACCAAAGATAAGGTCCGACCCAAGCACCAGGAAACTGACGCCCTTCGTGAGTTCCACTAAGAAAGTGGGCACATAACAGAAGACTGCATCGCCCTAAGACTAGAGGTAGCAAACTTTCTACAATAAAGGCACCTTAAAGAACTACTTAACGACAATGGCAGGAACACCTTAGCAAGTGGTTGAGAATGTCCATGCCCGCCATAGCCCCCTTCACCAGCTCGTACCATCAATATGATCATTGGTGGCAGCAACGACACCTCTATCAATGACATCAAGTTCAACTCCACCCATAAGCTAAAACGACCGATCACCCATGAATGGTATGATGGACTTGAAAAAAGTATCATCTTCGATGTGTCGGATGCCGACAATTTGACTTTCCCTTACAATGAAGCACTTGTCATTACTTTACGAATCTTAGATACTAATGTTAAGAGAATTATGGTAGATAACGAAAGTGGAGCGTGCATCATCCATCCCCGAGTCCTCACACAGATAAGACTCGAGGATAAGATAGTGCCACATTGCATCACGCTGACCTATTTTAACAATGCAATTGAATGGATTTCGGGGGAAATCACACTCCCCGTTCTCGCTGGTGGAGTAACCCTAAAGACAACATTTCATATCATGGACCATAAGACAACATACAACGTCATCATGGGACGACCATGGATACACCCTATGAGAGCCATCCCCTTAAGCTTATACCAAGTGATAAAATTCCCAACACCTTGCGGAATATTCAACATACAAGGGGAACAACGCACATCCCGGGAGTGCTACCAAATCGCCATGGACAACACAATAATTTAACAAAAGAAAGATAAGGACAAAAAATCATAGCGATCAGTAGGGTTGAGGTCGTGACAAAGTGAAGCCAAGGAAGTCATTATGGACCCCGAGACAGTAGAAGCCACAAAATCAACCATAGAAGACCTCTACCCCATCCAACTAGATCATAGCGACCTCAACAAAAAGGCCTACATCGGATGCAAACTCCGAGAACTAGGTAATTTAGTTAAATCTTAATAACTAACGCAAATTTGTTTGCCTTTAGTCATGCAGATATGCCAGACATGCCCAAAGAGATCTCCACACACAAACTAAACGTTGACCCCTTCTACCCCCGGTAAGGCAGGTCCGAAAAAAGTTAAACCCCACCATCAATGAGGCCGTCCACGAGGAAGTAGAAAAGTTATTGGCAAACGGCTCTATCATGGAATTGAAGTACCCCAAATGGATTGCCAATGTAGTGATGGATAAAAAGAAAATCGGGGAATTGAGGATGTGCGTGGACTTCACATATCTGAACAAAGCATGCCCGAAAGATTCATTACCGTTGCTACATATCGACCAACTCATCGACACAATGACAGGGCACAAGCTGTTAAGCTTTTTGGACTTCTACTCAGGTTACAACCAAATACTAATGGAGGAAGAAGACCAAGAGAAAACTACATTCATCACTCACAATGGGACATATTGTTATAGGATCATGCCATTCGAATTGAAGAACACAGGGGCTGCCTATCTTAGGTTGGTCAAAAAATGTTCAAAGATCAACTCGACAAAACCATGGAGGTATATATCGACGACATGTTGTTCAAGTCTGTGAAGGCAGAGGATCATATCGACTACCTAAAGGAAGCTTTCTACATACTAAGAAAGTACAGAATGAAACTAAACCCTGAGAAATGCGCATTTGGCGTAGCCTCGGGAAAGTTTTTGGGTTTCTTGGTATCACAACGAGGGATCGAGGTAATCCTAGATCAAATTAAGGCTATAAACGGGATACCAGAGCAGTTGACTACTAAGAAGCAAGTCCAGAGATTGACCGTTCAAATTGCCGCCCTATCCATATTCATCTCGCGGTCATCCAATTGATGTCACAGGTTCTTTAGCATGATCAAAAAGGATAACGGCCTCGAATGGACTCCCGAATGCGTACAAGCACTGCAAGAATTGAAAGCATACTTTTCATCACCACCCTTACTCTCAAAACCCGAGCCCAGGGAGCACCTCTTCGTTTACCTCGCTATCTCAAAAGTGGCGGTAAGTGCGGTCTTGGTTCGAGAAAACAAAGGTATGCAGTCTCCAATCTATTATATCAGTAAAACAAGTGTCTACACCGAGACGAGGTACCCTCACTTCAAGAAACTTGCCTTGGCCTTGGTCGTAGCTTCACGAAAGCTTAGACCCTATTTTCAGTGCCACCCTATCTCACTCGTCACAACTTTTACTTTAAGAAACATCTTACACAAATTCGAGCTATTAAGGAGGCTGGACAAATGGTCCATCGAGCTAAGTGAGAACGACATCACTTATCAGCCTCACACAGCAATAAACTCGCAAGTGCTCACCGACTTCATCGCAGACTTTAGCACAAAAGTGATGCTAGAGCCGAGAATGAAGCCGCTCAAGCTTCTCTTTAAACACAGGACCTCTGGGTCCTATACACCGATGGCGTATCCAATGCTTCGGGGTCCGGAATGGGACTCGTGCTCGAAGTTCCCACCGGAAAAATAATTTGCCAATCCATAAGGTACCCGGATATGACTAATAACGAGGCCGAGTATGAGGTCGTAATTGCAGATTTAAGACTAGTAGTCAAATATGGGGCAAAACGGTTAAAACTCTATTGTGATTCTCAGCTCGTAGTCAACCAAGTTACTGGGACTTTCCAAATCAAAGGGCAAAGGTTGCAGGAATATCAAACCGAGATCTGCAAATTGCTGTCCAATTTCGACGAATGCCAGCTCTACCAAATCCCACGAACTCAGAATATCGAAGCGGACGACCTTGCCAAATTGGCCGGCACCACCAAAAGAATAACGGCCGGGGACAAGAGCGTAGTTCACTTCCTCAACTCGACATTAGAACAAATCAAGGTAAGGTCTATAAATTTAACGTGGGACCAGCGCAATTGTATTATCACTTATTTTTAGGACGACGTCTTCCCAAGCGACAAAAAGGAAGCTAAAAAGCTAAGGATACAAGCCGCTAGATATAACCTTCTTTACAACGACTTATACAAGAGAACATACAGCGGCCATGAAAAAAGAGAACATACAAGAGAACATATGATGATCGAGAACTTCTCAGGTGCCTCATATGGGATGAGTATTATTGGCCCACCATGAAAAAAGACGCTCTAGAATTTGTGAAGAAATGCGAGCAGTGTCAAAAATATGCCCCGATAATTCACCAAGCCGGCGAACACCTCCACTATGTCACCTCCCCATGACTGTTTATTAAATGGAAGAATGGATATCGTGGGTCCACTTCCGCCGGGACGAGGTAATGTAATATTTGTTTATGTTTTAACTGCCTATTTCTCTAAGTAGGTGGAAGCAGGGGAATTCCCCCAAGTTCGTGAGCAAGAGGTAATCACCTTCATATGGAAAAACATCATCTGCCAATTTAGCCTACCTAAAAAAATAAGATGTGACAACGGGCCCCAGTTCACGGGAAGAAGAACCACCGAGTTCTTCAAGAAATGGCTTATTAAAAGGATACTTTCAGATCCTTACCACCCAGTTGGCAACGTACAAGCAGAATCCTCCAAAAAGTCAGTACTAAACATCATGAAGAAGAAACTAGAAGAGGCAAAAGGACCGTGGCCGGAAATACTCCCATAAGTATTATGAGCACACAGGACTAACCCAAAGACGAGCATAAGAGAGACACCTTATCTCTAGTCTACATAACAGAAGCAGTTATACCAGTCGAAGTCGGAGAACCCAACCTGAGGTACTCCCATGAAAGCGATACCAACAATTACGAGAGTAGGAGATAAGGTCTCGACGAGGTCGAAGAGCGATGAGTCATGGCATACATAAGGATGGTCGCTCAGAAACAACAAGCATAATGCTACTACAACAAAAAGACAAAGGTTCGATTGCTCAAAATCAGGGACTACGTACTCAAAGCCAAAACTCAAGCAAACAGGGATCCACGAGAAGGAAAGTTGGGAACCAACTGGGACAGACCGTACAAAATTATAGGAAAAGAAGACAAGGGCTCGTTCCAATTGGAAACTATAGAAGGGAAGCTCCTACCAAATAATTAGAATATCAGCCATCTCAAGTACTTCAACTTCTAAATAAATACGAAGTGACTTGTGAGTCGTACTTTGTTTTCCCTCACTTGAGTTTTTCCCAATAGGATTTTCTCAAGGAGGTTTTTAACAAGGCGACGAGTGGGACACTTAGAGTTGGAGTATACGAGAGCAGATATATTTTTCATTGCCCGAGTCCTCAAGATTCTTCAAGTAGAACAATGAAGGGAATAGTTATATTGGGACTGGAACTCCATCCAACATCCATAACTTATAATTTTGTCCAAAAAATTGCCTAAAGGAAAAATGATGTAATTAGAGCAACGACGTCAAAATAATATAAATGCACGTTTACCGAAATTGCTCTCCTAAATGGTACATTCGACCAATCTCGAACAACACATGCCAGCCCTCGGCCCCAACATAATGAAAGGCGCTCGACCAAGCTCGAACAACACCTGTTGGGCCTCATCCCTCACTTAACAAAAGATACGTTCGACCAAGCTCGAACACCTATCGACCTCTCCCATGAACTAATGAAAGTAAAGTTCAACCAACTTGAAAAACTAATACTAGCCCACAACCACTACCTAGTCAAAGCTACGTTCAAACGACCTGAACGACTCTTATTTAGCCCACGGATACAACTCAAACTTAAAGATACATTCAACCAGCTCGAACAACACCTATTGACCCTCGTCAATGACTCATTTAAAGGTATGATTCGACCAACTCGAACAATACCTATCGGCCCTCGGCCATGATTTAACTTAAGAATATGTTCAACTGACTCGAACAAAGGCCGATATGCCCACGACCACTCAACACCACGACTATCTCAACGTAGAAAATAGCAACAAAGAAAATAAGTATAGAAGCAAAACACATGAGTACAGAGGAAGTATAGAAACAAAGGTAAGAAAAGTGCGTATAAGACAAGAACCAATTTTGATATTTATATAGAGGGTCTTTACAAAGGCGCTTGAAGATGCCAACAAAAATATACAAGAAGCTAAACAAAAACTAGTGGCCATCATCATACCGGCCTCCGACGTCCTCTCCATCCTCGCCTTGACCATAAGCGGAGTCATACCAAGCACTATCTGCAAGCCGATCCACACCCTCTTCCTCATCCGTCCCGGAATTAGGCTGAAGCGTGGCGGGATCATAGTCACAAGCGAGCCGGGCCTCACGAGCTTTAACTCAAGCCTACTCGAGGACCACCTCAAAAACAGAGCCCGCCTTATTCAAATTGCGAATCGCGTCCACCAGGGCTTCAGCGTGGATCCACTCCTCATACTGCTCTCGAGGAATATTAGGATACTCAGAGGCATTAGACGCATAGGGGCGTGCAAGTAGTTGGGCATTATCGGCCTCAAAAATTGCAACTCGATCATGCAACTCGGATTTCTCCTTACCCAATTCCCCAACTCTCTCATCGAGCCCGACCTCTTTAGCTTCAACAGCAAATAGAATATTTTCCCGCTCGGAATAGAGATTCCTGTTCGCCAGCTCCAAAACTGTTGTCTCCCTTTGAGCCTTCAATAAAGAGAGCTGCGCCTCATCTCAATAATGAGAGCTGCGCCTTCTTCTCGACAACTTCCCCCCTGAGAGTGTCGATCTCGAGCTGGCATCCTTCCAACTGGGTTCGCAGTTGAACCAACTGATTCTGAAGGTTGCAGCATTGGTCCTCCACGCCCTTACTCAACTCAAGATCTTCTTCTTTTCTCCTTAACATTCCCTCGAGAATGATGAATCTCTCTACGGCTGCCTTTAACTTCTCGTCTTTTTCTTCAACTCTTCTCTCAAGGCCGGCACGTCGCCCTCCTCATGAAGACACCTCAAAAGGTCCCGGCTACCCACAGTACTCCTCATACTTACCCTTTACTTCACATAAATGTCGTTCCGTCTCTTCTCCCTTCGAGCACTCTCAATTTCCAGAATAAACAATTTGCAAATCAAAGGAAAAAAAAAGTTAGAACTTGGAAACAAGTTAAGACGAAGGAAAAAGGATGAAAACAACCATACTTACTCTGAGAGTGAGGTCGGCACGTTCTTCAACAAAGTACTATGGGTCAACTTCTTGAGAGTCTCTTGCTCAGCCTCAGAGCAAAGAGGACCGAGAGCGGGAACCGCTTTCTCGGTATTTCTCAATGTTGACAGCCAATTTTGACCCTCCCTTTGTACATTAATTTATTTATACTTAATAATTTACAATAATTATTTTTAAAGTATTTTCTATATAACAAATACTTATTTTTACAAATTAATTAAGTATTAGTTCTTAAAATTAATCGCGTAGTATTAACACTATGAAATTACAAATATATTTACTATTTTTAAGATTTTTAAAATAATTCTTATATATACATTGCATAGGTTCTATAATTAATTTGATAAATTACTCTTTAATTTCTAGTTAATTAGACTATTATGTGAAATTCGAAATCAGTGTTGCAATTTAGGAAAGAAAAGTGTTTTATAAATAGTTAATTAAAATAATTAGTAGTATATATAATAATTATAATTTCTACCATATTTATTGAAAATTGTTAAGTCTATTTAAATTAATTTTAAAAAAAGGATTAAAAAGACAGGCTACAATTGCAATTCTCAAATCAAAGGAAAAATGGCTATTCTTCAAATGATTTTCGGCCCAATTACTAAGGCCCAAACGGAATATACCCAGTCCAAACATCCCCATCTCTTCCTTGTTGGCGATCTAAGCCACTCTCTTTGCATTTATCAGCTCGCGCTACATCACCTATCTATAACACTCACACAAGAAACACAATGCATCTTAGCCGCTGATCCATCTAATCAACGGCACACATTTTTTTTCTGATTCTTCTCTTGAGTTTAATACCCTCCCCCACAGATCTAATCTCAACCATCCAAAATCTCTTAATCCAACGACCACCGATTTTCTCACTTAAATCATTTCTAAAAATCCAATTACCAAAATAATCGGCGCCGTTGATCAACATATCCAACGACTCCCGTTTCATCTCTTGTCTTTAATCCTAGAGACCAAACCTATTCCCCCGAAAACCCTAATCATTTATTACCACTCCTAGCTTCCCTCATTTCCCTTTCCTCTCTCTTTTCTCTCATCCCTTCAAACCCATCAATCAGAGAAAACTTGCACGAATAAGTGCAACGTCACAAGACCTTCACCAAATCATCCTTCCCTACTTCTCCATCCCCCAATCTCACTAATTTTCTCTTTTTGCTCTTCAAATCCGAGAGATTAGATACGGCCAGTGAGGTTGAAACACCATTCCTTTGTTCTTTCAAATCAAACTTATAGATTCGTCTCCTTTGTCCCTAGGAGATGAAACCAGTATGTCCAGTTTCCATTCTCGTCGACTAAATTCAAAACCCTAGAACTAAATGATGAAACTTTATTTCATTTGGTTTCTCCACTCATTTTTCCATATCGGATCATGCATATGCACGTTTAAGAGCTTCATCATGAATATTTTGTACCCAGAGGTCAAACGTAGTGACCTCTAGGCCTTTGGGCTTTGTCCGATGGGTTTTTCTTCAACGGTAAATTGCTCGCCACTTAGGTAAAAACTATCACTGATTCCCCTCTGTCTCTGAGATTTTTCACTCGATTTTGCTATCATCATCGATCTTTCGTCACTTTCCACTACTGATTTGAATATGTGAAATGGTAAGAGCCTTAAATGGCACTATAAATAGAGCCTTTAATGTTTTTACCAACACACGACCTAACGCTGAAAAACATCTACATAATAATCTAAGAGCAATTCTGAGATAAACAACCTAGGGTTCCTTACTATTTTCCCTTTTAGTTTTTAAGTACTATCGCTGCTTCGAGCTTGAAGCTTTTGGGGTCTTAAGCAACTAAGAGAGATCCTCATTTGGTCTGCTGCCCTCGAAAAGGTCGGTATATTCCTAACTTCTCTCTTTAATCATCTTATATGAACATTATGAACATACTGGTTGTCTTCTGTGAGATGTTTATAACTAGCATGAAAATGTTTATTTTCTGTTTATAATAATATGTTGTCTACTTATGATCACTTGTCCTGCCTCTTGAGTCTTTAATTAATAATTGATCAAGTTATTATGGGATTCCTGATGGTTTTCATTTATGAGTTCAAACAGTCTGTATGTTTAAGCTGTAATGTGCCTTGAATGATTGCTCACACTTACCTGAACTTCATAGTCTTTCATTGATGATTCTGCTGTGATCTTTACCTCTGCCTATTATTTTCCCTGTGTCCTGTTTGTCGTGTGGTCAAGTTCATTATTTAATAATCCTAACTAGGATGAACCTAAAAGTTCATATCACCTACCATTTAACTGTAGCAGGAAAAATCTAATTGTTTATTTGCTTTTATTCTCTATACCTGTATCTGTTAACTCTGAAGGTAACTTATGGGTTATCACCATGGCATTCTTATAATTTCATCTAGATATTGGTTGCATATGTTGAAACATGACTTTCTTCTTTTTATGAATACCAATAGCTCTACTGTGCATATTCTGTTAAGATTAAGTTATCCTTTTCTTCATAAAATAAGTCATGATCATGTTTGTTATAGTTGACTGGTGGTTGTTGTTAAGTTAAATTTAGTTGTCTCATGTTTAGATGGAACCCTCAGTTGCATGTTTAAGTCAGAACTTGTTTAGGTGTAGTAATTTTTTGTCTTTAACCTCTTTTAAGCTACTGTTGGCTTTGTGAAGCTTATATGCAGTTATTATTAAGTTATCTTCCATAAAAGTAGTACCTAGTTATTCTTGTTATAATCAAGTGGTAATTTTTAAAGCTGAGTATGATTACTTCATATTTAGATACTAATTTAGACTATATTCCTGAAGTAAACTTATCTTGGTGTAATATTCTCTTTATTTGTAACCCCTCTCCCTTCATGACATGCTTAATTCGATTCTGTAACATGCACATCTCCCATATCTATATGAAATCACAACATCAGTTGAAGTGTCTGTATATAGATGACTGAATACTGTATGTTCCTTGTTTGACTCCATGATTCCATGTTCTTGTTTTGAACTACCCTCAGTCCTCTCCTTCTTATTAATCTGAAACTGAATCTGATCCTTAAACCTTGTGAGAAGTCATTGTTTGATACTGTCTCGACATGATGGCTTGTTTAAGGATAATACTGTTAGGAATATAACCCTGTTAAGTCCTTACGGATTCCATGTTCAAATATGTGAACTTATAGTCACGTTGAGGGTTTAATCATGTTTGTAATATCTTTGATAACTTATATAAAAGTGGTTAGTCATAACTGTTTTATCTGAATCTTTACTGATGACCTTCAAAGTTCCAAGTAGTATTACTGGTTCATGCATATGCTAGTAGAAAGACCCAAGCGAACCAACCTATAATTAGTCTATCATAGAAAATATCTACATCTTCTAGGTTGCTGCACACCTGAATTTTGTGCTCTTTGCCTTTCCGTTGAATGTATTTCCCTAGTGTTGGACATTTAACAATATGTTATGGTGTTTATGCTTCTCCTCTATGTTTGCTCGAAGTCAGACCTTTAGATTTATCTGATATGTATTCTTTATTTGGTATCAAAATGTAAAACTGTTTGTGTGACCTTAAGTTATTCTGTTAGAAGGGAAAATATGCTTTTATGGTTAAAGATACTATAACATTTAGTTTGAATTGAAAGGGCCTTACTGGCATTTAAACCCATAGAGAAAAATAAGTCGTTAGTGGTTAGGGGTATTTGGGAGTGGAGTTTAAATCTAGGTTGGGCTGCTCTCCCCGGCACAAGCATTACCATGAGCCTTGAGTCCCTTGGGAACTTTGAAGTGTCGGGGGATTCAAAAAAGGGCATCGACCTTGAGTAGAACTCCTTCCTTAGCCCTTAATTCATTGACACTTTTGGTTCTTTAGGGGTTTAGTATTTAATGACAACGAAAGGCTTTCAATATGAATTATTTGCCATGTATAACTACCACATTAGTATAATTTCTCATAGAATTAGTCTATTGATGTTCTAATATATATATATATATATATATATATATATATATTTGGTTCCAGTCGTATGTTTATATATATATGTTTTATACATGGTTAAATATGCTGAATATATGGAGCATGTGTCTAATGATTTTCCTTTTCTTTTGTACATGTACATCATTTGGGCCTGCTGAGTTCCTAAGGCACTCAGGCCCAATCCCAGCTTTGTCATATTTTTTGGAGAGTCTAACATCAGCCGTAGCCGCATTTCTTTACTGCTGGCCTGCCTTCTTGAGGCACAGTTATCAGAGTCCAGTCCTTGTTCCCTCAATTCCTTTGTTATTATATATTGATTCCTTAATCTAGTTTTTTGCTTAATTACTTTTATACACTGCTCTGTTGCTTTGTCGCATTTTTATTTTCATTTATTTAACACTCATATATTAGATCACATACTTTATCTTCTTGGTTTAATATCATATGAAACGTAGGTAAGCTTTAAACAATATAGGATTTAAAAAGAACTAGTTAGTAGTTAATCCTCACTTCGCTAATTATAATTTACTCATATCATTACTATGTTCTTGCTCATTTTTTCCTTTTCTTAAAAGATTTTGAAGCATAGAGCTTAGCATAAACAATGGCCCATTTTCAAAAAGAAATCAGAACTAAATCGCAAGCTCTACTATCACAAAGCAAAAACAAGATTGTTTTGCAAAAATGAAGAACTGTCGCCTTAAAGGATTTCCAACAAAATGATCTTTCTTTAAATCTTGAAATCAAGGTATATCTTTAGCTTACATTTATAAACACCTTTTAGAATTACACCTATCCCCTAAATCAACTGTTTTCATAACTTAACCTCCTTTCATAAGTTTTATAAAATATAGACCATATGCATACATATTTTCAAAATTCTTTCAACATATATTTAAAATCCTTTATAAATTCACACCCCTCTTATGTCTCACATCCTTTTTTATACTCTCCCTTAGGTATACAATATGCCGTACTCTTTAATAGCAATTAAGCATAGTACAAATAGTTAATCCCTTAAAATTAGTCTAAGTCCTATAGAGCTACCTCAGGTAGATTTTAAGGGGCACCTAACAGCTTCTCCTTAAAAGAACAAAATCCCTTACCCATAATCTCACCGGTTAGCAGACCAATAAAAATATAACTTAGTAATTAAATAGGTACCCTAGTATACCTTTAAATATTAGGCGGCGACACTCTTTTATCAACAACATAGAAACCACAAGTTGAATCTTGTTTTGTCTAGTGCAAAATAGGGTGCAATAACATGGCGGCTCCGCTGGGGAATCACACTTAGGTTATGACCTTAGCAGACTTAGACTAATTTGGCAACTAAATTTATTTGTACATTGCTTTAATTGTAGATAAAATTGCAATTACATGCTTGCCTGCTTTATTTGCTCCTTATATTTATCATGCTTATTGCTGCTACACCCTTGTCTGTTACTGCTTTATATACACTGTCATCATATTTATTCCTATCGAGTCTTGGACATACACTATCACAGACAATGACACGCGAGGGTTGTCTTTTACACCCCTCCAAACCTTCTTTTCAAAGCTCTCTAGTTTCAGATAATGGCTTTGTCAGATCAACTGACATAACTTCTCCCAGCCTTCAGTAGGGGTGGGCATAAAATCCGAAAAATTAAATTCTGAACCGTACTGAATTAATTGGGTATTTCGGTTTCGGTTTTTTCGGTGTTTCAGTTCAATTCGGTACTAAATTTTCGGTATTTCGATATAACGGTACGGTCCTTGGTATTAGGATCTTGAAAATTTGGTTTACCGAAATACCAAATTTTTAAAGATCATGTGGGACCTATACAATATACACTGCCCAGCCCAAGTGCCCAACCCAAAATTTTAATTTTTAATGTTGTATCTCTACACTGCCCAGCCCAACCCAATAAGACTACTAGGCCTCCTTCCCTCTTTCACTTTCTTACCCTCTTACCCTAGTTTCACTTGGAATTAGTAATTAAAAACCTAACATCCTAACCTATACTGAAGAGATCGACTGTGAGAGAACTCAGAGAAGTGAGAACTGAGAAACATAAACCTAAGTACTGGAGTGCGATAGAGACAACGTCACTTTTCATTCTTCAATATTTACCTCTTCAAGACTTCAACAGGTTCATAACTTTTCATTCTTCAATCTTTCATTTTTTATAATAATAGCTGCACTGTTCCAATCATATATTGGGAGCTGACATTTGAGAGGTTATTGAAATAATTTCTCTTTTCTCAAGGGCGACGATTTAGTGAATTGCAGTAATAGGTTGAATGTTTAGGTGTCTTTTATTTAACTTTTTAAATTGTTGATCATACTTTTTATTTTAGATTCTGTAATGCAATTTTTGTTGGTGTTGGTGTTGTTGTTTCACATGTAACAAGAACTTGTTCATGATCATATCTGTACTAGGTGCTTATGTACGTGTATATGCGCTATGTAGAAAATCTATCCAAACAACATTTCATCTCAACTCGGATAAGCTAAGCATCTGGGTATATGCTGTTAGTCTAATAGTCTATTTTTCTGGGTATATGCTGTATTGCTGTTAGTCTAAAATCTATCCAAACAGCTTTTCATTTCATCTTTTTTTTTCTTTACAAAAATTCCATTAAGAAATTAAATTATATTTTATTTTTAGATGTCATATATACTGCTGTTGAATCTTTTTACACTAATTTCATGATCCTATCCATACAATCTAGACTTTCACAGTCAACTAAAAGTTTGATTCTTTTTTACACTAATTGCATAATTTTATCCATACAATTTAGAGTTTTAATTTGATCAATATTTTCATAGTCAAATAAAAGTTTCTTTCCAATACGTTGAACAATTATATACATATGTATGTGTGTTGTGTGCACATATATTACTATTTCAGATTTCTAACATTTGAACAGTTTTCAATAGAAACAATAGTGGTACTTGGATGAAACATTAGAAGACAAAATATATCTAAGTAAGTTATCATTAATTATTTTTTTATTCATTTAAATAAATAACAACTCCCTATATTTTTCTATGTATGAAGTTATTTATTATAATATATTAACTTATTGTAGATATTTTAAAGATAATATCCTTCATTTAGCTATATTGTTCTATGTACGCAGTCATATAAAACACATAACATGATTAAACTCAATTTATTTAGCTTCAATGGTATCCTTCATTTTCTTTTCAAAGTGTACCTTCTTAGATTTTGTAATGCAATTCTAGTGAGTTCCTTCCTTAAACTCAATTGTGCATATCGAGACAGTAGTCTCTAGTTGTCTTCTTGATGGGAATGAAAGTTCTTAATTTGTGCTTATATTTATTTTAATTTTGCATAGATGGCAGATGAAAGTAATGTAAGTGATGCCGGTTCAAGTGAAAGTTTACCTATTACTGAAGATAGCAATACCAACACCATTGATACTCAAGATTCTAAGAAAAGAAAAGGCATACAACCTAGATCCGATGTTTGGAATAATTTTGATAAATTTGAGGTAAATGGAGTTGGTAAAGCAAGGTGTAGATATTGTAAGTAAGCTTACGTTGCTAATACATCTAGGAATGGAATAACAGGATTGAAAAATCATTTGAATAGATGCAAAGAATACCCACCTAACATTGATAAAGATAGCAGTCAAACAAATATAAATTTTCAATCTTGCCAAAATGATGGAGGATCACTTTAAAAATTTGATCAAGAAGTGGTTAGGAGGGCATTAATTGAGATGATAGTTATTGATGAACTACCATTTAGCTTTGTAGAAAATGAAGGCTTTATGAAGTTTATGAGAATAACTCAACCACTATTTCGCCTTCCTTCTCATAGAACAATAACAAGGGATTGTTATGAAGTTTACGGTGAATTGAAGCAAAATCTAAGAAGGTCTTTTAGAGAAGCACAGCAAAAAATTTGCCTCACAACGGACACATGGACTTCATTACAAAGAATAAATTATATGTGTTTGACAGCCCACTTTATTGATAGAGATTGGAAGTTGCATAAAAGAATACTAAATTTTTGCCCTATCACTAGTCATAAGGGTGAAGAGATGGCTAAAGATATTTCTAATTGTTTGCTTGAATGGAAATTAGACAAGGTATTGACTATTACCGTGGATAATGCTTCTTCAAATGATGTCACAGTTAAAGAATTGCCTAAAAAGTTAGATATGTGAAAAACTAATATGATGAGGGGTAAACATCTTCGTGAGATGCATGGCTCATATACTAAATCTAATTATGCAAGATGGTTTGAAAGAAATTGATGCTTCTGTCACATGTGTTAGAAATATTGTGAGGTATGTGAGATCTTTATCTGTAAGGACCTTAAAGTTTAAACAGTGTTGTGCACATGTAAAGGTATAATGTACCAAAATATTGTGTTTGGATGTTCCCACTAGGTGGAATTCCACCTATTTGATGTTGGATATGACACAAAACTTTGAAAAGGCCTTTGACAAGTTTCATTTTTTTGATGATGGATTTTTTACTTATCAATGTTCTCATCGTTGTGAAGGTGGTAGTAGTGCAGGTCCTCTTGAATCTGATGATTGGGCGAATGTGAGGAATGTGATAGAGTTTCTTGCAAGATTTCACGAGCTCACCAAAAAAGTTTCAGGTTCACGTTATGTCACTTGTAATTCTCGTTTTGAGGATGTATCTGAACTTTATTGTCATTTGAAAATGTGTTTAATTAGTGAGGATGAGCATTTGAGAAAAATGGCTGAGCGGATGCAAGAAAAGTTCAAGAAGTATTGGGGTGAGCCTGAAAAGATAAATAAAATAATTTTTATTGCTTCCGTCTTGGATCCAAGTAACAAATTTGAATATGTAGTGGGAGCACTTGAAGAACTTTTTGGGGAGGAAAAAGGGAAGAAAATAAATGCCGAGGTATATGATTATATGAATTCTTTGTTTGAAGAGTATCTAAAAACGTATTCAACTGGATCTTGTCCTCAATCTCCATCTAGTTCTACTTCATCTAATAATACATCTAATACATCTAGTGGGAGTGTTATAACTGCATCATTAATAAGAACGAAGCTTCACTTGAAGAAATAAAAGGAAGACAATGGAAGTGGGGGTGCTAAATCGAAATTAGATAAATACATTAGTGAAGAACAAGAGCCTTTTAGTGAAGAATTTGATATCTTAAGTTAGTGGAAAACACATGCTCCTAGATTTTCTATTCTTTCGGAGTTGGCTCGTGATGTATTGGCCATTTCAATTTCTAGTGTGGCGTCGAAATGTGCGTTTAGCACCGGTGGCCGTATTCTTGATTCATTTAGGAGTTCATTGACTCCTAAATGTGTGCAAGCTCTTGTTTGTGTCCAAGATTGGCTTAGTGAAGAGAAGAATTCTATTAGTATTGAAGAAGATTTGAAGTATCTTGAGGAACTCGAGCTTGGTAAGCTTTAATATTTTGTGTGAATTTTGGTTCAAAATAATATATCATACTTGTTTAGTTGTTTATTTGTATGACATATTTGGTCGAATTATCTGTAGATATGGAAAATAATGGAAGAACTACTAGCATTGTTTGAACTTTGATGTATAGTTGCAACTTGCAACATGAGTGGTAAGTTTAATATTCTATTTATTTGGTGATCTACTTTTGTAGTTTTGTTTTATTATCATCAAAAAATAATATTCTAACTTATGATTTATATATTGTTTTTAGGTTCAAGTGCAATCATGCTCCGTGCTCCTAAAGTACGCTCTCATATTTGGGAACACTTTGAGGTGAAAGAAGATAACAGAGAAGTTCGCAAAGTAGAGTGCAAGCATTGATGTCGAGTCTATAATGTTCATCCAAAGTGGGACGGCACATATTGTTTAAGGAACCATATTAGGCATTGTCTTGAGTGTCTTCCTGAAATCCGTATTTAAGAATTCAGACTTAGTTGATTCGAGACTATTAGTGTGAATTTGAATTGAGGGATGCCCTCTCTGTTTTTGTTGCACTGTGTTTAATTCTGCTGCTACTGTTAGAGTCTGCTGCTACTGCTGCACTATTAAGACTAAGTTAATTCTGCTGCTACTGTTGCACTGTTAGAGTCTCTGATTTTGTTTAATTCTGCTGCACTGCTAATCGTTATTGCATTTGATTTGAAATTTGAATTGAGCACTGTTGCATTTGCACACTTTCACTTGTTAGTATTGCCTTGAATTGTGCACTATTGCTTACTGCTTAGTGTTGAAAGACTAGTTGGAAAAATACTTTTTGGTCTAAACCTAGGCTTTTCAAAGCCACAACATACAGGTTTAAACCAATTTTCTATTACTGCCTGTCTAGACTTCAAAAACAGCAAAGGGAAAAGTAATGGTTTTGTATATCTTATGCACTAGCTGTGCAATGGAAAAGAACATGGAATTTTTAGTAATATTTAGTTATTTACAACGTCCTAAGCATAGAGGGTTGCGGTAGGGTGACCATTATAAGAATAATTCATTGTGATAAAGTTTAGTGATTATTGTCAGTCATTAGTGTTGCTTATTTACTATTTAGTGAATATTAAACCAAACCGTACCGAACCAAAATAAGAAATACTGAACCATATCGAAATACTTTGGTACGGTATTTAGTATACACAATTGATAAACCGAATACCAAAATACCGAACCGAAATACCGAATACCCACCCCTAGTCTTCAGTTCAATTCAAAAGTAGGAAACACTCAACTCTAGTAAAATTGGTCATACTGCATAAACCTTAGGTGAGTCGGTCCTTGGCATCGACGCACAATTAGAAAATCCACCCTAATATCAATGGGTCATGCACCCAACGACATGACTACTGTGAAAAGACAAACAAACCTGACAAGAAACGTAAAGATCCGAAGCAAACACTTACCCAAATACCTTTATTTTACCCACCTCAAGAAATGGAAATCAACCGAAACATCCTTGAGATCAGCACGGTAATGGGAGCACCACATAAACTAAAATAATGGTGGAAGAAAATTCGTTGGGAGCACAGAGATGAGGTTCAGACACACCTGGGGGCATTAACTGCATTGCTGAATATCCGAGCGGACAGGGTGCTCACTCACGCGTTGATAGAATTTTGGGATCCGGTTAAGGTAGTGTTCAAATTTGCTGGCTGTTTGTTAGTACCGACATTGGAAGAAGTCAATAGTTTCACGGAGCTACCATTCAATGGAAGGAAGCCAATATTGCCAGTCACTATGCCCGGTTACCGGTTCTTGAATGCCTTAGGCCTGGCCAACAATAGGAGCCTCAGAAGTATCGAGGATGGATGGGTGAGCCTCGACCAGCTGTTCAATATATTTGGGCACCGTGAAAGCTATGAATGGTATTCAGGGGAGTTTCAATGTGACCAAGCGATGTGGGAGCGTCTCAGGCCTATGACTTTCTTAATGGCACTATTGGGACTTATTGGTCTTCCCGCAGTGAAGGGGTCCTATCAACATCAACTTGTTACTGGTGGTTTTGGCGACCTTCCGTGGAAATCTTCAAGCTTCTTTGGTGCCAATGGTGTTGGCTGAGATGCTGAGGGCTTTGTCCGCATGTGCACGAGGGTATGATTTCTTTAAAGGTTGTAACTTGCTGCTTTAGATCTGGGCTACTGAATATTTCTTCCAGCGAGAGGCCACCATCGACTACTTCATGGGCGTCAGCAACATGATCTGCAACCACAACGAAAGAATGAGACATTGGGCCTCTCCACATGGGCAAGAAGAGTGGAGGGAAACGTTGATCAACCTGAGCGGGTAATGGATCAATTGGAAGCTATCCTGGTTAGGTGGATGGGCAATCTTGAGGACTCCTCAGAAATACTTCATTGAGCTGATCGTACTTGAGGGTATTCAACCGTACTCACCCCTGCAGGTCCTCAAACAGTTTGGGATGATCCAGGATGTGCCTCTGTGGACAAGAGTACAACAAGCAGATTCCAATTCCCAGGATAAGAAGGCTCCAAGAAGAGTGGAACCACCTGGTCACAATGCCTGTGGGTCAAAACTCATGGTGTACTCCTGAGTATTACGTTTGGATCAACGAGGAAGAAACGTTGGCCCAGCCAAGCAGATAGGGTATATCCTGGTTAGAGGACGCGATGGCTACATTGCAAATTTACCATGAGATCCTGCCACATTACCTTATGACCACTTCAATATACCGAAAAGTAGTTTAGGATCCATTAACCACATGTTGCTGCCCGTTGAAAACGATGACCGAGTAGTAGAGTGCATCCAAATAGGGTCTAGCATAGCGCCAGAAGAAAATCCGGAGGAGAAGTCGGAGTTCAATGATGACGATGAGGAGTTTGAGGAAGCCTCGAAGGAGGTTCCAGAAGAGGAGCCAGAAGAAGAGGAGGATGTGGTAAACGACTCAGGGGATGGTTATTAGAGTTGGTTGATTCCCATTTCTTTACCGCTTTGTACCCTACTCCAGTTCTCTCTTTACTTTCAAAAAGGGCAAGTTGTCCAAGCCCATGCAGTTCTATGAAATAGTGATGTAATCTTTGTTCCCACTTGTATCAGTCCAATTTATCAATGAAAATAGATTGCTTCGAATCTAAATGTGTCAAGTCTAAATATTTATCAAATACCTACGAATTAGGCCTACCTCCAGCAATGAGAGGTCCCTGCGAATTCTAGGAAACCGACTAGCTATAATGCACGATTTATTTGCTCCGTGTGATTTCCTGCTTGTATAAATGAAGAAACCGATTTTTGTTTCTTTTTCTTTTCTTTCTTCTCATTTTTCTTTTACTTTATTATTATCCCCAAAAGAAAAGAAAGTTGGTTTGTGTCGACCAAAACTGGCGGAACCACCATACAATCTAAGGTCAAAGGGAAAAAGGTCATCCATATGAGACCCAACTAAACATGCCCTGGTCATAGTCGATAGCCCGGGGCGATCGGGGAAAAAAGACGACATCAGGAATGATGAACTCGTATCCAAGATGGACCAGGAAATGTAGTCTCTAAGGGAGGAGGTACAACATATCAGGGAACTAGCGCACCTGGCCGTGACAACACTTCCTCAACCACCTTGATTCCCTTTTTTGGATTCACTCCCTGACCACTTTCCATACACATCACGCCAAAAACACACCCCAATTTCAGCTCCTACCACTCGAGTCATACCTCCGGTGACCCCGGCTAACCCACCAAATCCCCCTATCCACACTCCCTTCGTACCACAGTACGTTCAGACATCACAAAACCCGCCTATTACCACCAGCGCATCTCATACCCCTCGTCGTGATGGGGTCACTTTTACTATCAACCATCACATACATGTGGAACATGCCGCCACCCATGAGCGGTACATGACCTACCTTTATAGAACCTGCCACGGTCAGGGTGCCTTATGAGATTGACCAATACACTGGGATGGAGAGGGAAGCCAGGCGTAAGGAAGAAGAGTTAGTATTTTAGCAGTTATAAATGTTGAGAAGGCAAATGAAGAGCCTCCAAGTTGCCCGGGGAAGTGAAAGTTTGGACTACGAGGATCTGTGTATTCATCCAGATGTGGATATGCCAGCATGATACAAACCTCCAAAGTTTGATATCTTCGATGGGATGGGCGATCCTCACGCACACTTAAGGGAATATTGTGACAAGTTAGTCGGAGTGGGGAGGAACGAGAAGGTAAGAATGAAGTTATTTATAAGAAGTTTGACGGGAGAAGCACTCACCTGGTATACTCAATATGATCCGTGAAATTGGAGAACTTGGCAAAATATGGCGGAGGACTTCATGAATCATTTTCGATTCAACATAGAGATCAATCCCGATCGATTTGCATTGCTGAACCTGCAAAAAAACCATTCGAGTCGTTCCAAGAATATACACACCGGTGGAGGTCAGAGGCTTGCAAGGTGCAACCTCCGTTGGACGATAGTGAATTAACCAAGTATTTCATCATAGCCCAGGGGGAATATACTTCGAAAATATGATGAGAATGATGGGACAGAAATTCCCTGAGCTGGTCAAGATGGGAGATTTCTTAGAAGAGGGCATAAAATCTGGTAAAGTACAATCCATGGTAGCACTACAAGCGGACTACAAGGCCATCCAAGTAGGTTCAATCAGTACCAAAAAGAAGAAAAAAGAGGAGGTCTCAACAGTCGTCCCTTACTACCAACCCAACTCACATCAAGAAAGCACTTCTTATTCCCCAAACAACCATTCACCACCACCCACTTACACTCCATTGTATAACACCCAACCATATTACCATCCTCAACCACAATACAAGCCTCCCCAAGCCAACAATAACCAAAACCCACAATGACCATATGCTCCTGTCCAAACCACTATTTACCAAACCCGGCCTTCTTATACACCATGCCCTCGTCTCAACTTTGAAGAAAGGGGTCCTATAACTTATACCCTGATTGCTGAGCCTCTGGCCCAATTGTTCAAGAGATTAAGAAGAGCAGGATTGATACACCCAATCGAAGAAAGGGTTCCTGAATGCCCCTCTAAGTATTTTGATGCCACTAAAAGATGCGTGTAACATTCCAATGTACCTGGGCATGATACTGAAGATTGTTTTAGGTTGAAAAATAAGATTGAAACACTGATCAAGAGCGAAGCCATCCAGTGCACTCCGGCACCGCTCAGTGTGAATCACAATCCGCTGCTAAATCACCGAAACCAGGGAGTTAGAAAGATCATATTGGACGAAGAGTATGACCTAAAGGGGACGATTGTTACTGTAGGAAATGCAGAAGCCGCCAGGATCCCTCTTAAAAGGGATCCAATGATTACAGTACAAGTGAGACCTGCAATGAATGTTCAAACTTATCAACGACAACCTAGCCGTTGCTACAAAAGATGAGGAAGGTCGGGAGTACAAAACCATCGTAAGTGAATACCAACAGAAGTGAAAGGAGAAAATGACAGTCTCTGCCGCAACCCATGGTATGCCTAGGTCTGGGAGATGCTACGCTAAGAGAACTAATTCCAAGAAGGAACATAACAGACCCAGAAGCCGCCGAATTTCGGAAGAGAATGTCAAGCAAAGAGTATTCTATGGAGGAACAGTTGAAGAAATATCCAGCACAGATATCAATCATGGATCTATTAATGAGTTACGATAGTCATAAGGATGCCTTATTGAAAGTACTGAGTGGGGTAAGTGTACCAAGCAACACCACTAGTGAAGTGCTGGCTGCGACAATTGGAAAAATGGTTGAAGCAAATATGATCACTTTCAGAAGAGACGAACTTCCTGTCGAAGGCGCGAGTCACAACAAGGCTCTTCATATCACTGTCAAATGTGGGGACAAAGTGGTGTCCCGAGTGCTGGTTGATGGAGGATCAGGAGTCAACATTTGTTTGCTCTCCACCCTACGAGAGTTAGGAATTAATTTTAGGGAAGTCAAGGAAAGCCACATGAGGGTTAGAACCTTTGATGGTTTGCAAAAGGATGTTATTGGAGAAATTTATTTGGCCTTGCAGATTGGGCCGGTTGAATTCCCCATATTGTTTCAAGTAACATACATCTCCTCTTCCTACAAGTTACTGATGGGCAGGCCTTGGATACATATAGCAGGGGCCGTTCCATCCACTTTGCACCAATGCATGAAATTTGAGTGGGGATGTCAGAAGATCGTGGTTCATAGCGAGTGGGGTCACTCCGCCTATTTGGAGTATGATGTTCCATTCATTGAAGGGCTAGACAGAGTTGCTTTCCATGCAGTGCGATGACGTCCAAATCCACTACTAAAAAGTAAATGGACACGGTAACCTGCAATATAATTTACCCAACTATGAGTCGGGGTCGAATCCCATAGAGAACAATATGTAGGTGATTAGGTATGTAAGAGAATTATCACTCATCATGCTAAGCCAAACACTTAGAAAAGGGTTTTGACAAAATATTTATGTCTAAATACAAAAAATATAAACTAACCTAAAAAGCAAGTAAAATGATCAATGGCTACAAGCATGGATATATGGGGAATTACACTCAAGTAAGGATCCAATGTATTTCACGATTTTTTAAATATGAGAAAGTTTATGTTAATTAGCCTCGGGTAATAATTCTGTATTAGCTTCTTCCGAAGACTAACAATACTTCCTAACTAAATTATCCCTAAACAATTAAGAGATTAAACACACTCGAATATGGCTACAAGTAGTTCAATCCTATCCCTAGGTAGAATATATAAAGTTAGGGTTAACACCTCAAGTTCTTGTTAATTAATCTTTCCCAACCCCAAATTAGCTTTTTCAAAATTAATTCGAAGTTAATGGGCGAGTCCTAGAGTGAGCTAATCCCTTTGGAAACATTAAAAAATAAGAATAATTAAAGAAATAATAACTCACTTCAATATAAATAAAAATCGTTCAATACATAAGCACAACAAGATATTTAATCGACACTCTGAATAAGAATATTCCCATAAAGAAGATTCAAGTGTTGGAAAAAATACTACACACTTAAATATTCAATAAAAAGCAAGGAAATGAAGAAATGAACATAAATGAGTAAGAAATTCTCAATCAAAAGCTTCAAATCTTCAAGACCCAAGTGTGTGTGCAAGAACCCTAGCTCCAAAACTTGTCTTCTCTAGGTAAGAGACTGAAAATAAGCCAAAGATATGCCAAAGATGTCCGGAGATCGGCCAAAGATGATTTTACAAATGAGCTAGGTCGTGTATTTGTGGGTTTGGAATGGAGAAAATGTGAAATGCCTAAGTTGCCTAGGTCTGATGCCCGTTGGCCGCACCTGCGTAACAATCCTCATAGGTGCGGTTCCCCAGATGCGGATACCTGCTTGCAAAAGCGACTTTTGGTGGAAAATGGTTATTTCGCAGAAGCAAACAATGGACGCAGAAGCATGTCCGCAAAAGTGATCTTTAAGCGCAGAAGCGCTACCACATATGCGCTTCATTAATCACAGATGCGATTCCTGCCTCGTAGATCTTCTTCTGCAAATACGCACCTTTTCTCGCAGATGCGAGACCACAGGTGCAGATGATTCTGCGCAGATGCGATTCCACTGGAAATATTTGCACTTCGTTTACTATTTTTGCACAAATCCATTTCCTTTAATCTCAACTTTCTTCAAGACATCATTTACCTGAAAATCAAGCAATACACACCACAAACAACCTCATATTATAATGAACAAATACAAAAACTAAAGGAAAAGGGACCAAAATAAGTGATAAAATCACCACTCATCACAATAAAATCATGTAGACTACCGACATGGAAAAAATTGAACAAAGCTTGGGAATGTAGTCACCGTATAGATCCAAGATGGCTGTGAGGGAGATGATGAAATATGGATATAGTCCAAGAATAGGACTGGGAGACAAGTCAGACAGAATCACAGAGCCAATTGAACATAATGGGCAGAAAGGAAGGGCTGGCATATGATATTAGCCTCCAGAAAGGATAGCTCGTACCGTTAGCACCATTAAAAAGGTTTTTGTGCTAGAGCATGTTGTAGGTTTGGGACAGAGTTCAACACCCGAAGATGATATCATCGACGGGATGGGAAAGCTATTCTTGATTATGATTGAAGAATGTTGAAGGGATTGACATCAAGACACTGACTATCAGGGATGCCGAACCAGGGGAAGAGCTGCTGAATTGGACTGCCAGTCCATCTTTGGTTCGCTGGGAGTTTTGGTAGTATGAAACTGTAAAAGGTTTCTTTTGAAAAGAGCACGGTCAATTGAGGCCTGCACCGTGTCTATACCGTTTTGTCATTTGCCTCTTTTGAGCGCTTACGACGTTCCTTTTTTGATGAAATAAAAAGAATCATTTTCTCGAATATTGTAACTTTATTTACCGCTTTATTTATACTTAGCTTTTGTTTTCAGTAATCAAACTGCTAAAAACCTGCATTCCGCGTTATGACATGTAACAAAACCGTCGAGCGCAACGATTCAGATTATGAGGAGTATGACGAGAGCATGATGCCTGACAATCTCTCGCAGGAAATCGAGAAGTTAGAGAGTCAGAAAAATCCCAACCTCAAAGAAATAGAAGTGGTCAATCTTGGAAGTGAAGAAGATGTAAAAGAAACCAGAATCATCATTCACCTAGAAGCCGAGCAGAAGGAAAACCTGGTAGAGCTCCTCCAACATCACATTGTCATGTTCGCATGGTCGTATGATGACATACCAGGATTAAGTTCTGACATCGTCTCGCATCGACTACCCACCGATCCTACCAGACTTTTGGTCAAGCAGAAATCCAAAACATTCAAGCCTTATTTAAGTCTGAGGATAATGGAAGAAGTGACCAAACAGATAGAAGCGAATGTGGTGAGGGTCACCAATTATCTAAGATGGTTGGCAAACATCGTCCCAGTACCCAAGAAAGATGAAAGAATCAGAATATGTGTGGACTACCGACATCTCAACAAAGCTAGTCCAAAAGATGATTTCCCTTTGCCAAATATCCACATCCTCATCGACAATTGCGCGAAGCACGAAGTGCAGTCGTTTGTGGATTGTTTCACTGGGTACCATCAAATCTTGATACACGAGGAAGATGCAGAGAATACGGCCTTCACCACACCTTGTGGAGTTTATTGTTATAGAGTCATGCCATTCGATCTCAAGAATGCTGGTGCCACCTACATGAGGGCCATGACGACCCTCTTTCACGACATTATTCATAAGGAGATTGAAGTGTATGTGGATGACATCATCATAAAGTCTCTAAAGAGTTCGGATCATTAGGATGACTTGAGAAAATTTTTTGAATGCCTGTAAAGGTTCAGTTTGAAGTTGAACCCGGAAAGAGTCCTCGCTGGAAAGCTATTGGGATTCATTGTAAGCAGGAAGGGGATAGAACTGGACCCATCAAAAATCAAGGCTATTCAGGAATTACCACCACCAAAGAGTAAGAAAGATATAATGAGTTTCCTAGGCAGATTGAATTACATCAGTCGCTTCATAGCCCAGTCCATGGTAATCTGTGAATCCATTTTCAAACTATTGAAGAAAGATGCTACCACAAAATGGACAAAAGAGTGTCAAAAAGCCTTCGACATAATCAAGGAGTATCTCTCAAACCCACCAGTGTTGATTCCCCCCAAACTAGGGAAGCCATTGTTGCTCTACTTGTCGGTATTGGATAATGCCTTTGGTTGTGTATTGGGACATCATGACAAAACTGGGAGAAAGGAGCATGTCATCTACTACTTAAGTAAGAAGTTCACACCATGTGAGGCCAAGTATACTCTAATAGAACGCACTTGTTGTGCTCTGACTTGGATTGCCCAGAAACTAAGGCATTACATGTCAGCATACACTACACATCTGATATCTCAACTTGACTTGCTCAAGTACATCTTTCGGAAGCCGATGCCTACTGGAAAGCTAGCTAAATTGCAAATTCTCCTTAGCGAATTTGACATTGTGTACATAAATCAAAAGTCTATCAAAGGACAAGCTTTAGCTGACCACCTCATAGAAAATCCGGTGGATGGGGATTATGAACCACTTACCACGTATTTTCCTGATGAAGAAGTGTTATTTGCTGGAGAAGATATTGCAGAATCGTACCCTAGGTGCAGAATGTTTTTCGACGGAGCAGCAAACTTCAAGGGAGTCGGAATTGGGGCATCCCTGATTTCGGAATCTGGACAGTAGTATCCAGCATCGGCAAAGATAATATTCCCTTGTTCCAATAATATGGCTGAATATGAAGCATACATCCTTGGGATCAGAATGGCAGTCGACATGAACATCAAAGAAATTTTGGTCGGAGATTCTGATTTGTTGATACACCATGTCCAAGGGGAATGATCCACCAAGAATGTCAAGATACTGCCATACATGCACTATGTGAAAGAACTGTGCAAGAAGTTCACAAAGATTGAGTTCAAGCACGTCCCCAGGATTCAGAACTAGTTCGCCGATGCCCTTGCAACCATATCATCTATGATTCAGCATCCAGACAAGAACTACATCGACCCTATTGAGGTAGAGATCAAGGATCAGCATGCCTATTGCTTCCATGTAGACGAAGAACTATATGGTAAACCATGGTATCATGATATCAAGAAATATTTTGCAACAAGAGAATACCCGGAGGATACTACTAATGGTCAAAAGCAAGCCCTCAGGAGGCTGGCAAACCATTCTTTCCTCAATGGGGAAGTCCTGCACAGGAGGACTCCAGACTTAGGTTTGTTGAGATATATAGACGCTACCGAGGCAACAAATTATTGGAAGAAATACATGCAGGAACGTGCGGACCCCACATAAATGGGTTCACATTAGCCAAGAAGATTTTGAGATCTAGATACTTTTGGATAACTATGGAAAGTGACGGTATCCGTTACATGTAGAAGTTTCACTAGTGCCAGATTCACGGGGATTTCATCCGGGTTCCACCTAATGAGTTAAATGTAATGGGTTTACCCTGGCCATTTGCTGCCAGGGGCATGGGCGTGATTGGACCCATAAAGCCCGCAATATAAAACGGACATCGCTTCATCTTTGTAGCTGTCGACTATTTTACCAAATGGGTCAAAGTGTCTACTTACAAGGCCGTCACGAATAAGGTAATAGTGGATTTCATCCGAAATAACATCGTCTGCAGATTTGGGATACTGGAATCTATCATCACTGGCAATGCCACTAATCTCAACAACGATCTCATGAGAGAAATCTGCAAGAAGTTCATAATCGTCCACCGCAATTCCATAGCCTACAGACCACAAATGAATGGGGCAGTCGAGGCAGCCAATAAGAATATCAAGAGAATTCTGCATAAGATAGTGGACAATCATAGACAATTGCATGAGAAACTACCTTTCGCTTTAATAGGTTATCGTACCACCATGAAAACATCCACTGGGGCAATGCCGTACATGTTGGTATATGGCATTGAAGCTGTGATACCTACAGAGGTCGAAATACCGTCTTTAAGAGTCATTCAAGAGGCAAAATTGGACGATGTAGAGTGGATAGGGGTCAGGCAGGAGCAACTCATGCTCATTGATGAGAAAAGAATGGATGTAGTATGTCATGGTTAGCTGTATCAGAACAGGATGTCCAACACAGTTAACAAGAGGGTGAAGTCTCGTCAGTTCACGCCAGGGTAGTTGGTCTTGAAGAAGATCTTTCCCCATCAAGAAGAAGCCAAAGGAAACTTCGCACCAAACTGGCAAGGTCCTTACGTGGTTCACCGAGCACTGTTGGGTGGAGCTCTAATCTTGGCAGAAATGGATGGAAGAGTCAACACGAAGCCTATCAACTCAGACGCAATCAAGAGATACTATGTCTGAAGACAAATAGAGTTAGACTATTTATGTAAGAGAACTACGTTCAACCTGACTTCACACGGAGGGATACGTAGGAAACCCACGTAGGGTTCGGTTTCTCTCCCTCCTTCTCTCTTGTAATAGAAAAACCAAATATCACTTTTGTATGTTTCTCAGGAACTACACCGACTTGATTTCCTCAAAAAGGAATACGTAGGCAATCCTCATCGGATTCAGTCATCTTTTGTAATTGAACTGCGTTCTGGCCTGATTCCATTTGGATACATAGTCTGTCTGAGTTAGACTCAGCCATTTCATTCTTAATCTCTTCATTTTTTATCTGTTTTAATCGAACTATGTCTTGACCTAATTTCGATTGGATACGTAGGCTACCTGAGTTAGGTTCAGTCATATCTATCATTTTTTTTATCATTACCCACGAACTACGTTTAGACCTGATTACATCTTGGATACGTAGGAAACCTAAAAGGGTTCGGTCATGATCTTAAGAAAAGCCTTGTAATGCATTAGTTCGAATTAGGACGCAGTCACAACAACAACCACCCGCGTTGTCAGAAGCATCACGAGAGGTCGACACCAGCATGACAAAGTTTGCAAGAGGATACAATCGCGTGTTGAGAACCTTTCAGAACATGTCATAATCCGTAACGACGATATTTGCCTTTAAAAACAAATTATTTTCAAAGTGTTTTCTAAAGACAAAATATATATACTGTAATCTGTTCCATCTACTGGACTTCGTGACACAATCATGTTAAAGGCTGGGGAAAACCAACATTGTGGTCGACACAAACCAAC
>AWOL01S0034602.1:260551-280964 GCA_000715115.1 Nicotiana otophora | reverse complement strand
CCCCCACTAAGAAGTTTTCTTTGAGTGCAGGGTCAACAGGGAGTAAGGAAGCACTAAGACTACACTGGGGCAAATGACGGACCCGCCACTTGTTTAAGTTTATCTCTCTTCCTCCTTTACTTGAATTTTTGCTGGTACAACTAAAGCTAACTTTTGAATCCTTTGCAGGTACCTCAGAATCATACAACTGATATGGAAAAATCTGTACATAGCAAATCTCCTGCTCAACTAATTAGACCACCCCGTACAAACGGACCGTCGTCTTTGCCAATTAAAGTCTTATATATAACAAACCGTCAGCTCAGCTAATCGGAGCTCCCTGTACAAATCGAATGTCGGCTTCAATAATTAAAGTCCTGTATATAACAAACCGCCAGCTCAGCTAATCGGAGTGCCCTATACAAATTAAACGTCGACTTCACCGATTGAAGTCCTGTATATTGCAAACCGTCAGCTCAATCAATCGGAGCTCCCAGTAGAAATCGAATGTCGGCTTTTCCAATCGGAGCCTTGTTTATAACAAACTGCAAACTTTGCCAACAAAGCAATCCGCATCGTCACTCTGTCGCAACGGATGCTAGAATAGACAATCACAAACCTCATCACCGATGTTATGCTAATCGATGGCCACAACTTAGCTTCGCAGTCAAGAGTATCTCTTGGGTATGCTTTTATTTCCTTTACTATTACTTTGAATGTTTTATCGTTTCACTCAATGCAGCTTCAGCATGATTACGGTTTAGTCAATCACTCCCAAGTGGAGATTACTTTACATTTCAGTGCAAAGCTCTCCCAAAAAGCGGAGGCGCACTCTACAAGTCAAGCTCTCCCAACAAGCGGAGACACACTCTACAAATCAAGCTCTCCTAACAAGCACATACAATTTTAAAATGCTCCGACAGCTACGGAACGGTACACAACTCGACAAATAAATCGAGTCAAGATCAAGTATCCAACCATCCCAACCCCAAATAACGGCTCGCCGACAACCAAACAACATCATTCCCACATTATCTACATCGCATATTAATATATTATGCATTACAATATATTGGTATGCGTGTATTTCATTTGTTTTGTAGGATCAAACACTGCAGTGTGGAACTTTGCTTAGCAGCAGACGAACGACAACGCTATGGGAACAACCAACCCATTAGCGGGCCTAAGATCCAAGTTCAAGACAATTAGTGAAACTCAAAATTTTCAAATCCTTCAAAATCAACCCGCAAAAATTAAGCTATCATAAGTGTCCAAAATCCTCCAACTTGTCGTAATGTCATAATGCAATACTGGGCAATTCCTGCGAGTGCCGCTTCCCCAAAATTCTCACTCTATAACTACATGAGACCTGATCCTCATTATGCCCGGGGTGTGTAAGCAATTCAAAGCCAGAAGCCGACCCCAATATCTCCAAAACGTTTCCCAAATCTCTTCCAAGATTCTTCCTTAACTCAATCTTGCAATTCACATTCTTCACGCCACTCAATCTAAGTGTTTATATGCTTTCTTCTTTATACCTGTTTTTGTTAACTCTAAAGGTAACTTCTGGGCTATCACCATGGCATTCTTATAATTTCATCTAGCTATTGGTTGCATCTGTTGAAACAACCTTGTTTGAATTGAACTTTCTTCTTTTCATGAATACCAATAGCTGTACTGTACATATTATGTTAAGATTAAGTTATCCTTTTCTTCATAAATAAGTCCCGGTCATGTTTGTTATAGTTGAATGGTGGTTGTTGTTAAGTTAAATTTAGCTGTCTCATGTTTAGATGTAACCCTCAGCTGCATGTTTAAGGCAGAACCTGTATAGGTGTATTACTTTCCTGTCTTTAACCTCTTTTACGCTATTGTTGGCTTTGTGAAGCTTATATGTAGTTATTATTAAGTTATCTTCCATAAAAGTAGAACCTAGTTATTCGTGTTATAAGCAAGTGGTAATTTTTAAAGGTGACATAATGATTACTTCACATTTAGATACTAATTTAGACTATATTCCTAAAGTAAACTTGTCTTGGTGTAATATTCTCTTTATCTGTAACCCCTTTCCCTTAATGACATGTTTAACTCGATTATGTAACATGCACACCTCCCCTATCTATATGAAACTGCAACCTCACTTGAAGTGTCTGTATATAGATAACTGAATACTGTATGTTCCTTGTTTGACTCCATGATTCCATGTTCTTGTTTTGAACTACCCTCAGTCCTCTCAATCTTGTTAATCTGAAACTGAATCTAAACCTTAAACCTTGTGAGAAGTCCTTATTTTATACTGTCTTGACATGATGGCTTGTTTAAGGATAATAATGTTAGGAATATAACCCTGTTAAGTCCTTAGGGATTCCATGTTCAAATCTTTGAACTTTTAGTCATGTTGAGGGTTTAATCATGTTTGTAATGTCTTTGATAACTTCCGTAAAAGTGGTTAGTCATAATTGTTTTGTTTGAATCTCTACTCCTCTCTTCTTTTTCATGAGCCCTAGCCGCCGTATCTCTAAATCCTCTCCAAATCCTGCCCCAAAATAGAATCAACCCATGATTCACTTACATATTTTGTGATACTTCGCTATTATGTACACGTATGTAGTGTTACTTAGTTCTTGCCCTATTTTAGGCAAGAACTACATTTCAAAGTCAGACCTGATTGACTTCGATCTTCAACTACAAGATCTTAATTAATTAATCAGCTACTTTGTTACTTCATTGTGTTACCATATATAGAAATCATGCCTATAAGGATGAAAATCTTATAAGGTCAATTGCGTCTATCAACTGTTAGAAATCATGCCTATAGGATATTGTCATTCGCATAAGAAGTTGTTAATTCTGGGCTCTCAAAGTGGTTTTACTGCCCCATTGTGAAATATTTAGATATCATGCCTATACGGTTGTAATACCTTAATTTGCAAATCCGTTAGCCTAAAGCTACACTAATACTGGAAATCAGAATCACATAGGAACCATGCCTATAGGATTTAAAGACTATAATGTTACTTAACTCTGAAATTGCCAACTACCTAAATCTGTCACGTGCAGTTGCTTCTTATGTGTGGGTGTTAACTTGAGCCTTTTCTTTCATTTATGTGAAGTCTATATGTTTTGAATGAGCGCTAATTTTATCCTTTTTGAGCATCCTAAGTAAAGTCTAGAACCACCGAAATAGAAGGTCCAAAGCCTCCTGGACCATAGGCATGGGACGGGTAGTGCACACGTAGGACGCAATTTAGAATTGAATTAGAATGCTTCAGGTAAACAACTTTAACATAGTAATTGGGTAGTAGGATATGATAGTCTGTGCTGGCTCATTAATATGAGCAACCCCTACCCTAAAGGAGTTGTGAAATATTATTTATGTTGCACGTGGTAATCCTTTATGCTAAAAAACATAGGACCCCCCTTCTTTATATTGTTCACACTTAGTCGTTGAATTTAGAACAATTGAGTTGTACCGCGTAACTTCTAAAGACTTGTACTGATTATCTTTATAATTTAACTGTTGCCCGATTTTCTTTACACTTGTTCATAATAGAGCCTTAAATTCTTTGTCTTCCCTTGCTTATATGATCACATTGGATAGTTGTAATCTAATAATCCACATAGTATGAAATTTGGCCGGGACCCACAGTTGTGGACCTCGAAGAGTGCCTAGCACCTTCTCTTTGAGGTAATTTGAGCTCTTACCTGATCTTTGATGACATGAACTTGTTCTAATCCGAGTCATTTGCAAATAGGTGCCCTAACACTCCTTACAATTGTTAGATGGCGACTCTTCACTTTTAATAGCCATTTAAAAGAGTTGTCACACGTCGAAGTCCACTTTTACGAGAAAATGGGGCGCGACAATATAGCGACTCTGCTGGAGATTTACACTTAGGCTCTTACCATAACAAAGTTGACTTATGTGGATTATTGATGAACCATTATTTTCCTTTATTTTTTTAAATTGCTATGACATGCACATCCCTACCCTTATTTTGCTTTATTTGTCTAAATGCTATGACATGAACATCCCCTCCCCGTTTCCCTTTATTTCTATGATGTGTACGTCATCTCTCTGTTTCCTTCATCTTATTAAAGACTGCTCTATTATGTCTCTCCCATCCCTATTTCCCTGTTTGATTCATTACGTTCTTACACCTTTTCATGAGTTAAACTGACTTCCCTCTTTTGCCTTTCCTTTTTTCTTTACTTTCTCCTGTTCGTCTTTATCATATTGTTTAATGTTTTTATGCACTTTGGATATTTAGCTTAAAGTGTGTGTGTGTGTGTGTGTATATATATATATATATATTTATATTTATATATATTTATATTTATATGTATATTGCCTCATATTTTACTCGTATTTCGTGGATTTCAAATGTAAAATGTATTGAGTTATATTAATTCAGGGCGTTTTTATGTGTAGGAATCATCTGAAAGCCATTGGGGGCGAAAGGTGCGAGATTAGAGCCAAAACGAAAGAAAACAGGAAAAATTGGATTTTCAGCGTCACAGGCAGCGCTCCACGGCACTTGTGGTGCCAGTGGCAGAAACTTCAATACGCCAGTGCTAGCGCCAGTGTGGGGCGCTGGGCTGGACGCTGGTGATAGGAAAGTTATCCAAGTTTGCTCGGGACAAGGTTATTTCGGCCCTAGACCTACCCAACGCGTATAAAAGCAAGACTAAGCTTATTGTTATAGGGGGGATGCCACTTTGGAGGGAGAATACACATGAGGAACATCTGGGAGCAAGGAGATCTCATTTTTCTTCATCTTTTCTTAGTATTTTCAATTATCCAACACTTATGAAATTGTTTGATATTATCTTGAGTGGATAAAACCAATAGTTCCGGGGTTGTGATTTAGCCATGAATATTGTTGTTTAACGTTGACTTAACCTTGATTACAATTCATCAATATATGGTTATTTTTTCAATTCTGTGATTAATTACTTAATTGTCTGGCCAACAGTTAGGTTCTATTTACTATTTATGCTATGCTTGGGAAAGCCATGTTTAGATTAGAATAGAATTGAAGAGAGCACGATCTTAACTCTGAAGGGGGGCGGATTTGTGGTTAGGATAGGAATATACCTAGTCACCGTGCTTAATTAAATATCGTAATCTTAATGTGTTCTTAATAAATTGATTTCATAGAAATATAGGCATTAATCTATTTTGAATAGGCGAGTAGTACTTCGGAAGAAGGCTACGAGAGCAATTGTTCGATTAATTAGCAACCATGAGTGAATTGTATGAAAGAAAGCGTTAACTAGAGCACAATAGGATTGGTTAATCGATCACAACCCTAGAATATTTGTCTCTACTGAATACACAACAATTATTTTGCTGCGTGATAATTTCGTTACTAGTTAGAATTATTGTTTAGTTTAATCACACTCTTGAACTCGAATTGGCTCGACTGGATAACAATCTTGGTAAATTTAGTGGGTAGTTAATACATGTCTCTGTGGGTTTGACACTCTACTTATCATTTTATTACTTGTACGAGCACGTATATTTGCGTGTGCTTTTAGGACCAACAACTTTTATCATGCAAATATTTGGCAACGTGTTACTATTTTTGCATAAACCATGCTTTCAACATCATACTCCACTCGTGCTTATTATCAACATAGCGGCGCTTGATTAGTGTTAGCTATTTCCTAAAAACACCCTTTTAAACCAAAAAGGCTTATTTGCGGTAGACTAGTCAATCATCGTGCAGTCGATATTCCCATGCCTTTCCCTCTCAAGTTGTCCACTTGAGAGTACCAGTCTAGACCTCTCTAGAAAATCATACTCCGATTTGAAATATACATGCATCATGCTAAACCTAGTACGGATTGAGATGTCATTGATGTAATAACCCGCTTAGATGAATCTTTTCCAAAGTCCAACGGGATTTCCATAATCCCAAAGGACACCATCATATTATGTGCATTGCTTGGAGAAAACGTGTCAACATGTTGATCGTTCGTACGTAAATAGTCGAATCTGGAGGGGGAAAGGGCTAACTTTTATTTGTGTTTAGAAAATGAAACACAAAATTCCATGGTTTGGTATGGTCCAAAATATCCTGCCTTTGCTAATTGACTGGTGAAAAGGCCTTGCACCATGTGACAGAAACCATATGAGGAGAGTACTTGGTGACCTACCATCTTTGCTGAACATTCGACCAAACAGGGAACTGATCGAGGCTGCTACCATGTTCTGGAATGAGAAGAGAGCTGTTTTTCGATTTGGCAATATAGAAATGACTCCTCTCTTGGAAGAAATAGGGATTTTCTCCAAGTTACCATGGGATAGTCCAGGACTATTGGTGCCCGAGAATCTCACTCTACGCGATTTTCTGAAAATATTGGGTGTTAAGAAGAATGATGAGCTAGTATGTCTGAAGAAATCATATATCCCCTTTGAATTTCTCTACGAGCATGATGGGCATATCAAATCATATCGCCTTCATCATGAGGAGATAACCATTACCTCTTTCGGATGGGTGCACCACCGGGTTTATATTTTCATAGTCAGTTTCTTGGGCTTGTTGATCTTTCCGACACAAGGGGGAAGAATTCATACTCGCCTAGCCATGGTCGCCGGGACCTTAATGGAAGGTTTAGAGGGACAAAAGTACACTATCATCCCGTTGATCTTAGTTGTGATGTACCGTGCTCTAGATCGGTGCAAGCATGGGTCCGGACACTTTGAGGGTTGTAATCTCTTGCTACAAGTTTGGCTGCAGGAACACTTTCAGAGGGGTGATTATCGCCAAGAGCTTCTAAGAAGGCCACTAAATGACTACATAGCCAGTCATCATCTAAAGAAAATGACATTAATTCCAAACAGGTTTGGAAAGCCTGAAAATGCTGTAGGCTGGGTGTGTTTCTTTAGCAATCTGACAGACGAGCAAGTGCATTAGATGTTTGAATGGTTTCCTAGTAGTGAGTTCATTATCAGATCCAAAGGAACAACTCACTTAGTACTGATAGGGCTGCGATGCATCTACCCTTATGCTCCTATAAGGGTAATGACGCAAGCTGGAAGGAAACAAGTCATACCTCGAGTTTCCAACATGGTTCAGTATAAGGCAGATTTCAAAGGGGATGTCATCCCATTCAAGTTCGAAGCGCAACACATGTGGAACAAAAAGATCATCGTGGAAAGAGAGACTATTGAACCAGACAAGTATTATGCCGGTCATATGTACTACTATCTCTCATGGTTGGAGGACGACATAGTTGGGGACGTCAAACCAGGAGTCAATCTGAAAAATATGATCATAGATGAGGTGGCTAAAGCACATGTGAAGTATAAGAGGCTACGCAAAAGGGTGTTTGAGTTCGAAGCAAAGCATCTAGAACAACATAAAGTGAACATGGAGGCGATAAGGGAACAGAAAGATATTGCCAATAAGTCAATAGACAGGTTAGAATATCTAGAACAGGGATTGATGAAACTATAGGGGAGGATGAGAAAGAGGCTTTGGGATTATCAAGGCATGGACGATGATGAATAAGGGAAGCTGGCAAAAGCTTACTTGCTACTGGACATGCGCGATTTGGGAAATATGATTTATGGGGTGAAGAGAGCCAAGCATGGAGAGGGTCCTTCAGCGATCAAATAAACTAGGAAATAATGTTCTTTATTGCTTTCTAGATTAGATTAGATTTCGATGTAATGATTCTTAATGTCATTATTGACTTTATTATTATTGTCGATTTAGTGAAAGATTGATTTAGCTTATTTTCGCACTAATGAAATGATGCAAACGTTAGCATGAGTTTTCTCTAAGTCTATGTATCGCTTAGGACTATTTCAGGCACAATGAGGTCCCTAAAATTAGTACGCGAATTATTGCATGACCTTACGTGATACATGCTTAAATACTGCAAACACTCTTTTACTTCGTCTTACTGAATTGGTTAACTTTTGTTTTTATTGCTTTTGATTATTCCCATTCCCAAAGGTTGGTTCGTGTATTGTGGCATCATCAGCATACCACACCACATCCATAGAGCCTCCACCTAGCGACCCGAAAAGTAAAGGCAAAGGGAAATGGAAGAGGGATGATTTAAGTGGTATTCAAAAAGACAATGCTACCATGGCAGATAATGTTGAAACCTCAGATGGGAGAAGTACGCTAGGACAGAATGAGTTGGTCTTACGTTTAGAGCAAAACATCCTTGAGTTGCAGGGTGAGCTTGAGCAGGTCCGAAATCTGGCAAACCTCTCTCTTCCCCTAAATGTTCCTGACATTAACCAGCAAAACACAACCGCTCAGAACCAAACACCACCACAAAACACACAAACCAGAATCCACCACCCATAGCTCCGAATCCTCCTGCACCACACCATTATCATAATCCTGCACCTCCCTAAAACCTTAACCTACCACTAATGCAAACCCCTTAACAAAAACACCATCACCCAACCTAATATCCACAAACCACCACTTATCACACTCCTCAAAATGCACCACAACCAATCCTCGATCCCCTTCAAACCTCAATCAATGATCATCCATATACCCAAGTTCCAGGAACTCATCAAGGTAACCCGATATATGTAGACACCTTATCCCATACCTCGCAACAAAGAAAGACCTGCTCATTCGAAACATGACAGAAGAACTCAAGAAACTGATAGGGAGAGTTCAGAGTGTTGAAGGTAGGAAGGGCATTGAAGGTTTAAACTATGAAGATTTGTGTATCCAGCCAGATGTAGAACTACCAGAGGTTACAAACTTTCTAAGTTTGAGATGTTTGATGGCATTGGTGATCCAATGGTGCATTTGAGAACTTACTGCGACAAGATTGTAGGAGTGGGTAAGAATGAACAAATCTGTATGAAACTGTTCGTGCGAAGTCTTACAGGAGACGCCTTGTCTTGGTATATTAGTCAGAATCCAAACACGTGGGCGAATTGGGTGAGCAAGGTGTCAGATTTCTGGATAGATTCAGGTTCAATACAAAGAACGCGCCAAATGGTTTCTATGTTCAAAACCTTAAGAATAAGCCTATAGAAACCTTCCATGAGTATGCTACATATTGGAGATCAAAGGCCGCCAAGGTAAGGCCACCACTTGAAGAAGAACAAATGAACAAGTTCTTTGTTAGAGCTCAAGATCCGCAGTACTATGAAAGGCTGATGGTTATCGAGCGTCACAAATTCCCAAACATCATCAAGTTAGGAGAAAGGATAGAAGAAGGATTCAAGAGCGGGATGGTGACTAATTTCGAAGCACTGCAATCCACAAACAAAGCCTTGCAATCAAGGGGCATTTCGAAGAAGAAGGAAGTGGATGCCGTCATGGTGGCCCAGGGCCCTAAGTCTCCCCTTATATACCAAACACCTCCACCCACATATCAACCCTCACCTACAAATTACTAGTACCCCGCCACCACTATCATACATATAACACCCAACCTGCATATTATCATTCACCTCCACCCGCCCGCCAAAACTGCCCAAAGCCACGACCAAACTTTGACCGCAGAGCTCCCAGACAATACACCCCAATTGCTGAACCCATAGACCAACTGTATGAGAGATAAAAGGCCGATGGTTATGTCACCTTTATTCCTGCTGTTTCTGTTGAGAACCCTTCCCCATAGGTTAACCAGAACAAAACTTATGCATATCACTCAGGCCCGTCATACCATTGAAGAATGCCGCATGTTAAAGGACAAGATTCATACATTGATCGACAACAAGGTTATAGAGGCAAAGGAAGCCGTACCAAATGTCCGTAATAACTCTCTCCCGGATCATAGTGGCGAGGGAGTGACTATGATAGAAATGGGTGAGGAATGTGATCAAGAGGGATCCATTGGACTTATTCGAGAGGGGGATACTCATAAAATATCTCCTATCACCCTTGATAAGTGGGGATTTTGACTACTTATTAGCGCCTCTTAACTTTCATTTTAGTCCAAAAGTGTTTAACCGTCTTCCCAAAAACTAATAAAATGTGCTTAATTACAGAAATATTAGAAGATAAACTCCCGAGAAGAAATCCAACTCAAGAGGGAGTAATCTGAACTCAAGGAAAAAAAGGCACAAAAGCTCAATTGTGCGGACCGCAGAATATCATCTGCGGCCGTAGGTTATAAAGGAATTTCCATCAGAGACTGGTGCAAAGTGCGGTCCGCACATGAATTGTGCGCCCGCAAAAGCTGAGCAAGAAGCAACGTTCAGAGAAGATGCATTCCAAGTCTCCCAAAAGTGCGGACTGCACAATAATTGTGCGGCTGTGGAAGAAGAACTATGCGGCCGCAGATACAATTGTGCAGACCGCATAAGATCAAGGTGCATCTGCAATTACAATTTTACGGACCGCAGAAAGAGTGCATTGCGGCCGCGGTTCAGAATTATGTGGCCGCAAACATCCAATCCTGTCAAGCTAAAGAAATGTGCGGACCGCACATGGAATTGTTCGGCCGCAGAACCTCCAAAAGGGTATTTTTGTCCGAAATATCCAGCCCTATATAAATAGACAAGTTTCACATTGTTAGGTTAAGTGTTTGACATTAGCTCCTACAATAGCCGTTTCCTTTTACTTGTTTTAGTAGTTTTTCATATTTTGAGCTATTTGAACATAGATTTTATCATTTTAATTAGCAATATGAGTTTAATTATCATTTCTTCTTCTTTTTCTTCCATTTCAACTATGAGTAGCTAGATTTTCACTAGGGTTGTGACCCAACCCTAGTGTCTAAACTTAATGGGTGTTTAATTTAATGCTTGTCTATGGTTGAGTGTTTATTATTTAGCCTTGTTCTTGGTTTTATTTGTGGAATTAATGGTTGCAAATATTAGTTCATGCCTATTTGACTTGGTCTCTACTTGAGAAAGAGAGACTTAGTCTAGGAAAACTTGGCTAACAAGAAATTGGGTCAATCGAGAGATTGACAATCCCTATTAAAAAGTTGAACCTAGAGATAATAACAACCCGACTTGAGATTTTTATCAACCATTTTGTTCAATACCCATTTGGACTTGAGAAAGCCAAATTGGGAAAAATCACTCTCTGACCGAGATGTATTGAGTGGGTAATTGAGTGTTGATATCTATAATACACCCCGACCAACAAAACAAGCGTTAAAGTTTATATCCCATTAGAAAAACACCTAGGTGAAGGTTATAGCCCTCGGCCTTTTTATAACATTTGAAAAACAACAAAAATAATTTCCTAGTTTTATTTCTTAAATTGCAATCGTAGTTTAATTTAGACTTTAAAACAATCCAATTTTGTGGAAGAGAAAATTTAGATATACAAACTCACACGCTACGATATACACTACTAACTCCCATACATATAGCTCCTTGCGGAATTCGACCCCGACTCTTGTTGGGTATTATTATTGCATCGACCATTATCATAACCTCGAATTGAGGTGTGAACTTGGACGACATCAATTTTTGGTGCCGTTGCCGGGATATAAAAATGGTATTAGCTATATATTAAGTGTGTTTTTGGGATATCTTATTTTCCTTGTTACTAACGTGTTGAGAAATTGTAGTTGCAATCATGGCAAACAATGAGCTCGAAAACTTACCTTTGGGGGATGTGGACGTTGAGGATAATTAAATGGATGAGGTCCTATTGAATCTCAAGCCAATAGATGAGGCCGACCACCTCATGATAATGTGCCCATTCCACCCCCACCTCCACCACGAGCGGCTCCTCACTGGGTGTTGCCGAATGAAGGGTATGCAAGTGCTATAGTCCCTCCCCATATTAGGGCGGACAACTTCAAAATAACCAACGTGATTCTCACTTTGCTCGAGCAACGAGGGTTCTTCACCGGTGCACCGAGTCAAAATGCATATAAACACTTGAAGGGGTTCGTCGATACATGTTGGGGGAGCAAACAAACAAATGTCTCCGAGGATGCTTTGAGGCTAAGGCTTTTTCCCTTATCTCTACGGGAGAAAGCTTTAGATTGGTTGGAACACTTTCCAAATCATTCCATTCATACTTGGGATGAACTAGCGAAGAAATATATTTCTAAGTACTTCTCTCCCGGGCACATGACTATTCTTTGGGATGAAATTCTAGCATTCAAACAAGACTCCAATGAACCATTACACGAGAAATGGGAAAGGTATAGAACAATGGTGAAAGAGTTCCCAAACAACAATATGACAAAGAACATGATTCAACAAACTTTCTATCAGGGAATCAATACCACTAACCAATGTGTAGTGAATCAACTTGCCGGTGAGAACTTTATGACTATGCCTTATGCGGAGGTGTGTGATATCTTGGATGAGATGGCAGACACTTCATCGGCGTGACAATCTCGGGCTAATGTTCCGCAAGGTGACCCCAATGTTATTCACCTTCACAAAAAATTGCATGACCATGGGCAAGCCATAGCTGAGTAGACTACCACCATGAACCAATTGGCAAAGGCTCAACTTTAACAAGTCCAAAACTGAGGCAAGTCAATGCAATAGAGGGAGTAAATATGATGGGGAAAAAGCACAGAACAAGAAGTCCACAAGTGCAACAAAGAGTGGACAATTTTGTGCAAGATGATAGTGGATTTGATCAAGATGAATCTTACAATGACCAAGAAGAGGAGGCCCAATATGTGAACAACTTTTTAGGGCAAAGAAACAACTACCAAGGCCCTAGGAAAAAACAATGAAGACCTCAACATAATCAAGGCAATTGGAATTCTCACAACCAAGGTAATTGGATTGGTGGAAATAATCAAAGCAATTGAAATAACAACAACAATCAAGGAAATTGGAGTGGAAGAAATAATCAAGGAAATTTGCATAAAAACAATAACCAAGGCAATGGGGGAGTCAACAATCAAATTGGGTGGAATAATAATCAAGGAAATCGGGGGTCGGGTTTTCATAGGCCCCCAGTGTATCAACAACTGAACCCACCTCCTTATCCTTCCCATGGTCATAGTTCTTCCAACAATGAAATGGGCCGTATTGAGAGCATATTCAAGCAAATGATGGAGAAGAATGCCGATTCCGATGCCCAACTTTCTTCACACAACATATCGATCTGCAATCTAGAGGTGCAAATGGGTCAAATCTCTCAAGCTTTAAATTCTCGTCCTAAGGGGGAACTACCAAGTGACATGGTGGTGAACCCGAAGGGTGGGAACAATACGAGGTATTCCATGGACGTTACTACAAGAAGTGGAAGATGTAGGAATGCACCCACCTGAAGTCAAAGGAAACTTGTGGATGATGAGCAAGTGGCTGAAAAGAGGATATCTCAACCAATGTAGTGCAAGCAAATGATGAAATGCAGATTGATATTGATGACACGGTAGAAGAGACTCAAGAGGAAGTGAACCCGTGTAGGGAGCATGTGATTGACATACCGGAACCGGTAGTGCAAAACGCTAAGGCACCATTGCCTAAGCCACCTCCTCCATATCATCAAAGCTCGCCAAGCAAAATGGCGAGAATCAATTCAAAAAGTTCATTGATATAAAGAAGAGTCTCTCGATAAATGTGCCATTAGTTGAAGTCTTGGAGCAAATTCCTAGATACGCAAAGTTTATGAAGGACTTGGTGACGAAGAAGCGACCGATGAATTTTGAAACTATCAAAGTCACTCACCAAGTGAGTGCAATTGTGCATTCGATGACTCCTAAGCTGGAAGATCCGCTTTCACAATCCCTTGCACCAGTGGAAGTGCCGAGTTTGCCAAAGCTTTTTGTGATCTTGGGGCGAGTATCTATTTGATGCCATATTCGATTTTTAAGACCTTGGAAATTGGGCAACCAAGATCCACATCTATGATATTACAAATGGCTGATCGTACAATGAAGAGACCACTGAGGTTGATTGAAGATGTATTGGTTTGTGTCGATAAGTTTATTCTCCCGGCGGATTTTATTATTCTTGATTGTGAAGTGGACTATTAGGTGCCGATTATTCTTGGAAGACCTTTCCTTGCTATGGGGAAGGCTCTTGTTGATGTGAAAGCCAGAGAACTCACTTTCCAGGTGGGTGATGAAAAGGTGGTGTTCCACGTGTGCAAATCTATGAGGCAACCGAATAGCAATGAAGTGTGTTCATTCGTGGACTTGGTGACCGATGTGATTATTGATGATACAAGTGCCACGATTAATGTGGGTGATATGTTGGAGCCCGTCTTGCTCAATTTTGATGATGACGAGATGGATGGATTTATGGAATGTGTTAATTCTTAGCAAGGAATGGGGTCATACAACTATGCACCTCGAAAACTTTCCTTGGATCTTGAGAATAGGAAAACTCCTACTACAAAGCCTTCAATTGAAGAGCCTCCGATCTTGGAGTTGAAGCCATTGCGTCCACATCTCAGGTATGAATTCCTTGGCCCTTGTTGTACTTTACCAGTTATTGTTTACTCTTGCTTGACTACCGTGCATGTTGACTCTATATTGGCGGTGCTCCATAAGAGGAAGAAAGCTATTGGATGGAATTTGGTGTATATTCGGGGAATAAGCCCCGCATTTTTCATGCACAAGATTAACTTGGAGGAAGAGGCCAAACCCTTTATTTAACATCAAAGGAGACTCAATGAAGCCATACAAGACATGGTAAAAAAGGAGATTATCAAATGGTTGGATGCCAGGGTGGTCTACCTTATTTCCGACAGTTCATAGACTTCTCCGGTGCAATGTGTCCCGAAAAAGGGGGGCATAACAGTGGTCACCAATGACTAGAACGAGTTGATTCCCACAAGAACAGTGATCGGGTGGAGAGTGTGTATGGACTATCGGAAGCTAAACAAAGTCACAAGGAAAGATCATTTTCCACTCCCCTTCCTTGATCAAATGCTTGATAGGTTGGCCGACCGTATTTGCTATTGCTTTCTAGATGGATATTCGGGCTACAACTAAATCCTTATAGCCCCAGAAGATCAAGAAAAAATAACTTTCACTTGTCCCTATGGCACTTTTTCTTTTAAGCGGATGCCATTTAGCTTATGCAATGCACCTGTGACTTTTCAACGGCGTATGATGGCGATCTTTACAGATATGGTAGAATACTACCTTGAAGTGTTCCTGGATGATTTCTCGGTAGTCGGGGATTCCTTTGATAATTGCTTGGAAAATTTGTATAAAGTATTTGCAAGGTGTGAAGAAATGAACTTGATGCTAAATTGGGAGAAATACCATTTCATGGTTGAGGAAGGCATTGTTCTTGGCCACAAAATTTCAAAGAATGGCATAGAGGTCGACAAGGCGAAAATAGAGGTGATTTCTAAACTTCCACCTCCATCTTCAGTGAAAGGCATGAGAAGTTTCTTAGGTCACGCGGGGTTCTACCAACGCTTCATAAAGGATTTTTCTAAAGAGGTGAACCCATTGTGCAAGCTATTAGAGAAATATGCTAAGTTTCACTTCAGTGATGATTGCATGAGAGCTTTTGAATCGCTAAAGTTCAAGTTGACAACAACTCCCATTATCACCGCTCCCAATTGGAGTATTCCTTTCGAGCTCAAGTGCGATGCTAGTAATGTAGTAAGATCATGAATGATGTCCAAGTTAATTACACAGTTACTGAAAAACAACTCCTTGCCATGATGTTTGCAATTGAGAAATTTCGCCCATACTTGATGGGTGCAAAGGTTATTGTTCATACAGATCATGCGACACTTTGCTATCTTATGAGCAAAAAAGATTAAAAAGCTAGGTTGATGAGATGTGTGCTATTTTTGCAAGAGTTTGATATTGACATCCAAGATCGAAAGGGGAGTGAAAATCAAGTAGTGGACCACTTGTCTTGTTTGGAGGAGGAGGGGAGGCTGCATGATGGCCTTGAAATTAATGACTCTTTCCCCGACGAGCAACTCTTGGCTATTTTAATGAAGGAGGTGCCATGGTTTGCGGATCTAGCAAACTTCCTTGTGTGTGGAATCATCCCGGATTTGCTCTCTTCAAATCAAAGGAAGAAGCTCAAATGGGATTGTCAAGATTATTATCGGGACGAGTCATACCTTTTCCAGATTTGCACGGATGGTATAATTAGAAGATGTATACCAGACGAAGAGAAAAATGTTATTCTTGAAGCTTGCCATTCTTTGCCTTATGGTGGTCACCATGGAGGTGTAAGAACGGTGGCCAAAGTGCTAAGTTACGATTTCTATTGGCCCACTCTCTACAAAGATGCAAGTGATATGGTGAAAAGATGTGATGAATGCCAACGGGCTGGGGGAATCTCAAAGAAGAATGAAATGCCTCCCACGACTATTTTGGATATTGATGTTTTTGATGTGTGCGATATTGACTTCATAGGTCTTTTTGTGAGTTCTTGTGGAAACACTTACATCTTGATCGCAGTTGATTATGTGTCTAAATGGGTGGAGGCCATTTCTCCACCTAACAATGAAGCGAGAAGTGTGGTGGCGTTCTTGAAGAAGAATATTTTCACAAGATTTTGTACTCCGCAGGCTATCATAAGCAATGGCGGGTCGCATTTTTGCAACAAGACTTTTGACACTTTTCTTGGAAAGTATGGTGTCACTCATAAATTTACGACTCCCTATCATCCACAAGCTAGAAGTCAAGTGGAAGTTTCCAACCGGGAGATAAATAGTATCTTGTCTAAAACAGTGAATGCTAACCGGACGGATTGGTCAAAGAAACTTGATGATGCACTATAGGCTTATCGGACTGCGTTCAAAACTCCTATCGGGATGTCTCCATACTGGTTGGTATTTGGAAAAGCTTGTCATCTTCTGGTGGAACTTGAGCACAAAGCCATATGGGCTTTAAAGAAATTGAATCTTGATTGGGATGCAACAACTAACTTACGTGTTGCACATTTGAATGAATTGGATGAGTTCCGGTACCATTCATATGCAAGTTCGTCCTTGTACAAAGAGAAGATGAAGTACCTTCATGACAAATATATCTGAAACAAGGAGTTCAAGTTGGGCGATCTTGTTTTGTTGTTCAACTCACGATTGAGAATATTTCCCGAAAAGTTGAAATCTAAATGGAGTGGTCCCTTTGAAATTGTGGGTGTGACACCTTTTGGTACAATGGACTTGAAGAACAAAAATGATGACGTATTCTGAGTCAATGGTCATCGGGTGAAGCATTATTTGGGAAATGTTGATGATGGCCAAGTGGTGGCAGTTATTCATTTGAAGTGATGGTATTCTGCATCGTGCCGCGACGTTAAATCATGCGCTTCTTGGGAGGCAACCCATGTTTTCTTTTTCTTTTCTTCTTTTGTAGATAGGTGTTATATGTGTGCTAACTGTATTTGAAGTGTGTTGCAAGAATGAGTGCAATTTACAAGAACTGTGCTCAGAAAATTGGCTAAGTGTGAAAAAGTGCGGACCACATGTGTATTGTGCGAACCGCACAAATGTGATTGCTACAACAGAAGGGAACTACGTCCGCACAATTACAGTGTGGACTGCATAAATTAGAAATGGAAAATAAAAACTCTTTGAAGTTTGGTTTGTCAGAGAAATGGCAAAAGTGCGGCCGCACAACAAAATATGTAGTTCGCACAAAACATCTGCGGCCACACCACACATTCTGCGGACCATAGATCAGCAAGGGCATTTGAGCCCTAGGTAACAGAGCGGACTGCAGAAGGAATTCTATGGTCTCACTCCTCTTTTGTCCCTCAAGTCTGACTGTCTAAGTATAAATAGTAAGCTTAGGGCCACTATACAGGGTTTTCCCTCTCTGGGCACTCTAAACTCTAAAACTTTTAAATCGTCTGTTCAATCTTCTGCCACACTAAATTCACATCTCTGATTACTCATCTGCATTACTTTATATCTGTTATGCTTCAATTACTCATAGAAATTTTCAATTTTTAGTTTAATTTACAATGTTTTGGTAGTTTTAGGCCATTTGTCAAAAGATTTCAATTTTACTACCACGCGGGGTTTAAACTGTGTTGGGTTAACTGATAATTTCTCTGTGGGGAATAGGTGATTTGTTTTCATGCTTAAGTATTCATACCATGTTGAATTCATGCAAAATTTTGTAAACCCTAGGAGTATGATCGGTTTTAGTTTGAAATCTGCGGTCGCACAAGAAATTGTGTGGTCTGCAGAAGTTAAGACTAGGGTACTGTAAGTAAGGCTGAATCTGCAGCCGCAATTGAAATTGTGCGGTCTGCAGAAATCCCATCGTGGCTGCAGAAAAGTGAGTGCGGCCGCATAACATCATAATCTCTATCATCAGGGTGTTGCCACTTTTGGGATATCTAATGTGCAGCCACAGTGATAAAAGTGCGGACCGCACTTCAGATCTGCAGTCACACTCACAATTGTACGAACCGCAGTTCTAGCTTTGCAGATGCAAGTTCAAATTGTGCGGTCCGCAAAGCCTAGTCTTTGGCTGCACGTGTAATTATGCAGACCGCACTTCCCCACCCTACCAGCATGTTCAAAACTTTGTGTTACTATCTGCTTGCAATTGAACTACAACTGACTGATGTTGTTGCTTGTTACAGAAAATGGTCAGATATCGAGACCGTGGTGATACATCAAAGGGGAGGGGTGAACCTTCCAAAGGCCGAGGCAAAAATACTTTACCCCCGCCCTCCAAAAGATAATCGCAAAGAAGGATACAGTTGGCCGAGGAAGAAATCTAGAGCCCTATGAATCTAGTTCATATGCCCTATCTCGGGAAGCATTAGAGGGAGACTTAGTTCAAGAGCATCCAGCTGTCCAATCACAGCCACCGAGAAGGTATCAACTTCGGGACGAGCCTTCCCCCTCACATAGCACCTCTGAGGGTTTAGAGAGTGCCAGTCAGGCTTCAGAGCCCTCTTCTACACCTGTCCCTGAGGCACCAGCAGCTACTGTCGATGATATTCCGGATGATGGTCAAGGGGGTGATAATAGAGTTGCCGGCCTTGAGAGGTCGAAAAAGAAAGAGGTTTGGGAGGACCGTTTCGTCAATCTAGCTGCCTTCACCAGCTTCCATGGGTAGTGGCCAGTGAGATCGCTCACTCTTGAGTGACAATTCTAACTTAAAGATCTTGAAAAGTATAATCCAGCAATGTTGGGACAGTTCCAAGAGAGGAAGGGGTGGATGTGGTTCACCCAGAGTGTAGTTGACGCCAAGGAGTATCTGGTCCGGGAGTTCTACGCCAATGTGGCACACATAAAGAAAGGGACCAAAGTGAGAAATCTGAAGGTGAGATTTGACCAACACACACTAAACTCCTATTTGGGGTTTAAGGATGTTGAGCTGACACAGAACTTGGAGAAGCTAGCGATGGGTGATGTAGCTCGCCCATGGCTAGCTGAGATTCTTGCAGCCCCGGGGCCACAGCCACCATGGATCACTGTAGGGGTTCCTATTCAGCGGAACACCCTAAACTTTGAGGCGAAGGGATGGTAGACCTTCGTATGCAGCAGACTAGACCTGTGCTAGAATGAAACTAACCTACCTATTCCACGGGCAGTTCTACCCGATGAATGTGGGTGTCGTGATGTCAGCCAACATGTCAGTGGTCGCCAAGTAGGCTGATACCTCCTACCCATATCCCAACACTATCACTGAGTACCTTACGGATGCACGGATAGAGCCCATAGATTTTGATACGAAGGTTCGGGCTAAGAAGCCCTTCTCTTGGTATTCTCTGATGGATGCTTACAACTCTAAGAGAAAGGGTTAGCCGACTACTACCGTAGGCCAGTCTGATGAGCCATCAGTGGTAGTTTCAGAGTCAGTAGATATGCCTTCCACTTCGGCAGAGCCTTCATCCAGTGCAGCTACCATGCTTCCACCTTCAGCCTCAGTCCCTTCTACCTCGTTTTTGAAGCCGGTACCGATGCCCACTTCTCCACTGACTCCGCTACAAGTCTCCCAGACACTGGAAAACCTCAACAACTGGTTGCAGACAACTACTGCAAATCTGTCTAACATATCCAGTTATGTTGTAGCACAGTCGTCCATTCCGGCACCCCAGATTCCCCCCTCAGTTGAAGAAACCTTGAAGAAGCTTCTGGAAAATAAAAACACTATTATCGACACTCTGGTACAGCATGGGTCCGTGATTGAGGAGCTCGCTAAGGAAGTGAAGAAGATGCGGAAGTCCCAGGCCTCCAAGAAGTCAGTGGACAAGCTCCGACGACAGGTTACCAAGATTGCAGTAACCGGAAACATTCCATTTGACATGCTGATAGACCCACACCACCCAGTTCCATCTCCTACAACACCTAAAACATCAACTGGCCAGTCTGAGGAGCCAGACACTTCTGCTGACACTGCTGAGGTAGTCCGTCAGATGTTCACCAACCCAGCCACTCCCGAACTTGAGGATGATGAGATCCAATTGGATGAGGCTGAGGTCGGTGCCACTGCTGGGGACACAGAGATGGCCACATAGCCATAGGGAGTTTTCTTTGCTCTCACCCTTCTTTTACTCTTATGTTGTTAAGCATTGGGAACAATGCTTAGTTTTATTCGGGGGGGG
>AWOL01S0034602.1:210851-241217 GCA_000715115.1 Nicotiana otophora | reverse complement strand
TGTATAAGAGACAGGGGGGATAGTGCACGCATAGGACGCGGTTTAGAATTGAATTAGAATGCTTCAGGTAAAAAACTTTAACATAGTAATTGGGTAGCAGGAGATGATAGTCTATGCCCGCTGAATAATATGAGCAACCCCTACCCTAGAGGAGTTGCGAAGTATTATTTATGTTGCATGGGGTGATCCTTTAGGCTAAAAAATATAGGACCCCCCTCCTTTATATTGTTCACACTTAGTCGTTAAATTTAGAATAATTGAGTTGTACTGTGTAACCTCTAAAGACTTGTTCTGATTATCTTTATAACTTAATTGTTGCATGAGTTTCTTTACACTTGTTCATAATAGAGCCTTTACACTTTTTGTCTTCCCTCGCTTATATGATCACATAAGACCGTTATAATCTAATAATCCACATAGTATGAACTTCGGTCGGGACCCACAGTTGTGGACCTCAAAGATTACCTAACACTTTCTCTTTGAGGTAATTTGAGCCCTTACCCGATCTTTGGTGACATGAACTAGTTCTAGTTAGAGTCATTTGAACATAGGTGCCCTAACTCACCTTAAAACCGTTAGGTGGTGACTCTTCTCTTTTAATACCCATTTAAAAAAGTTGTCACACGTTGAAGCCCACTTTCGTATGTTTTCTCGAAGTCAGACCTTTAGATTTACCTGATATGTATTCTTTATTTGGTATCAAAATGTAGAACTGTTTGTGTGCCCTTATGCTATTCTGTTACAAGGGAAAATATGCTTTTGTGATGAAGGATACTATAGCATTTAGTTTGTATTGAAAGGGACGCACTGGCATTTAAAGCCATAGGGAAAAATAAGTCATTAGTGGTTAGGGGTATTTGGGAGTGAAGTTTAATTCTAGGTTGGGCTGCTCTCCCCGGCACAAGCATTGTCCGAGCCTTAAGTCCCTTGGGATCTTTGAAGTGTCGGGGGATTCAAAAGGGAGCATTGACCTTGAGTAGAACTCCCTCCTTAGCCCTTAATTCATTGACACTTTTGGTTTTTTAGGGGTTTAGTATTTAATGACAACGAAAAGCTTTCAATGTGAATTATTTGCCATGTATAACTACCACATTAGTATAATTTCTCATAGCATTAGCTTATTGATGTTCTAATATATATATATTTATATATATATATATATATATGTTTGGTTCCAGTCATCTTTTTATATATATATATGTTTCATACATGGTTAAATATGCTGAATATATGGAGCATGTGTCTAATGATTTTCCTTTTCTTTTGGACATGTACATCATTTGGGCCTGCTGAGTTTCTAAGACACTCAGGCCCAATCCCAGCTTTGTCACATTTTTTGGAGAGTCTAACATCAGCCGTAGCCGCATTTCTTTATTGATGGGCCTGCCTTCTTGAGGCCCAATTACCAGAGTCTAGGCCTCTTTCCCTCAATTCCTTTATTATTATTTATTGCTTCCTTAATCTAGTTTACTGCTTCATTACTTTTATATACTGCTCTGTTGCTTTCTCGCATTTTTGTTGTCATGTATTTAATACTCATATATTAGATCACATACTTTATCTTCATGCCTTAATATCATATGAAACATAGGCAAGCTTTAAATAATATAGGATTTAAAACGAACTAGTTAGTAATTAATCCTCACTATGCTAATTATAATTTACTCATATTATTACTATGCTCTCACTCATCTTTTCCTTCTCTTAAAAGATTTTGAAGCCCAGAGCTTAGCAAAACAACGGCCCATTTTCAAAAGGAAATCAGAACTGAATCGCAAGCTCTACTATCATGAAGCCAAAATCAGAATTTTTCGCAAAAATGAAGAACTGTCGCGTCAAAGGATTTCCAACAAAATAATCTTTATTTAAATCTTCAAATCAAGTTATATCTTTAGCTTACATTTACAAACACCTTTTAGAATTACACCTATCCCCTAAATCAATTATTTTCATAACTTAACCTCCTTTCATAAGTTTTATAAAATAAAGACCATCTACATACATATTTTCAAAACTCTGTCAACATATCTTTAAACTCCTTTATAAATTCACACCCCTCTTAAGTCTCACATCCCTTTTTATACTCTCCCTTAGGTATATAATAAGTCGTACTCTTTAATAGTAAATTAAGTATAGTATAAATAACCTATCCCTTAAAATTAATCTAAGTCCTATGGAGCTACCTCAGGTAGATTTTAAAGGGTGCCTAACATCTTCCCCTTAGAAGAACAAGAATCCTTACCCATAATCTCACCGGTTAGCAGACCAATAAAAATATAACTTAATAATTAAATAGGTACCCTAGTATGCCTTTAAATATTAGGTGGCGACTATCTGTTATCAACAACAGAGAAATCACAAGTTGAATATTGTTTTGTCTAGTGTAAAATAGGGTGCAACACTCAGCAAATTACGATCCATTAGAATCGTGATGGTCCTTATGCCCCCACTCCATCCTCACCTCGATATGAGTGATCCCCTCATCAATCATCCTGAGATCGTTAGGGTTCGCGTCGGAACTTGACTCATCGCCCTAGTCGATAACGCCCTTTCCTTTATCCTCGTAGGCCGGAGGAGCATCCGCTACCGACCTGGAAGATGAGGCCTCCTTTTGCCTTGCAGGAAAGGCGTTGTCACCAAGCGCCCTCTCCACAACCATCTCCTCATCGGGATGCAAAGGTACTCCCTCATTAGCCTCTTCCAATTTTGGGGCCTCGGAGGTCGCCCCAACATCATCTCCATTGTGTATCATCATCGTCTCCTGAAGCATGAATTCATCTTTTACTGAATCGACATCCAAGGGAACTTCCCCTGCTACGTCCACAACTTTCCTTTTACGGGTCCTTAGGTACCCATCACCAGGAGATACTACATCATCTTCGTCGATGAGTGAAAACAAAGGAGGAACGGGCATAACAGTAAAAACTGGGACGGAGGCGGAAGGTGCAACAACCGAAATGGGGGCTGAGGCGGAAGGCGTAGCAGTCCTTCCCCTCCTAAACATGGGCACAGGCACCCTGTTCCTTCTTGTATCTCCCCTGACTGAACCTAGAAAAAAGCATAAGAATTAAGTGCAATGGCATAAGTCGGTACGAATACAATAACGACCAGAAGAAGGAGACTACCTCTCGAGGGAAGAGTCGATTTAAACTTCTAAAAGACGCTCGGCCTATCACAAATCCTCACGATGTAGGGGAGAACTTGCCTGACCCAGTCAGCGAGACGCATCACCAAAGGAGAAGGACGACTAGTAGATGTAGAAGAAGAAGGGTTACTCGACCAACTTGGAATGAACAGGATACTTAAAAGGGTAAAATCATAAAACACGAACACTTACTTGTATAGTTCCAAGCCTTAGGGAACCATTAACATTGGCCACAACGGCCTCAGTCATGAAAAAGAAGTACTCGAGCTAGAACTACCGACTACCCTTATCGTCCATCTTCACTACCAAGCATTTGCCTCCACGATGTCGCAGGTTAAACATAGTCCCTTTATAGAAACTAGGGATGAACAAATGCACCAAGTGCCACACCGTGACCTCGACCGCGGCACGTTCAGCGAACTTTGATAGCATCTTGATGACCTTATAAACATAAGGGGCGAGCTGAGCGGGCAAACACCATAATGATGGAAAAACTCCTCCACCGGTGGGAGAAGGGGGAACGTGTAACCAATGGTAAACGGGTAGGCATAGAGAGAACAATACCCAAGACGATGAATGTGCACTTCATCCTCACCAGCATGGATTAATTCTACATGGTTGGGAAGGTCAAATATGGCTTTGAATTCAGCTAAGTGCCTAGACGTCATCGACGATTGAAATTTTTCGGTCATCACATCCGGCGACCATTGAAAATCAGATCTAGCATCGGGGTTACGGGGGATAATCTCCTCCACTGAAGGAAGAGCTTCATCCTCAGCGGCGGCAACAACATCTCCCCCATGAACAGGGAATACAATGACCAAGGGAATGGCATGGTTCCCCTCATCAACGTTAGAAGGAAGGTTAAACATAACTATGAAGTTTATAAGAGGTTGGGATATGGAAAATGAGAGTAATAGAAGAAGTTAAAGGTCAGAAAGCAAAGAAAATTCAAGAATAGCAGAGGAGCTTCTGTAGAGCAGGGATCATTCCAAAGAAAGTAAAATTTGAATAACAGTGGAACAATCCCTATTTATAGAAATGAAGGCATCGAACCTGAAATGGCTCATCATGAATGACACAACAATCAAAATGACAGTGCCAATCAAAAACCGGTGCGATACTTTGGGAACATGTGTCATCATGACGAATGTCGTCATGATGTCAGTCCTTTTCATGGACAAAACGGTTCTATAAAATCAACTGGGAAAATCAAGAGTTTAAAATATGCGGTCCGCGAAAAGCCATGTCGCCCGTTTGTCATGACGACCACGACCTCTGCTATCCGCTCATTGAACTTGCCCACGAGGAAGACCTCAACAAGCGGAGGGACTAACTGTATGGGCTAAAAATTATCATTATTATATGTGGGCCAAGTCAACATTAAGAAAGTCTTCGAAGGCTGTCACGCGTCATCGATTTGGTTTTAACAGAGGACGAAGGCGAGGTTGAGGTGACCTAACAGAGGACGAAGGCAAGGTCAAGTTGACTCAATAGAGGACAAGGACGAGAATGAGTACTCCCTTTAAAAGAGCAGTAATGACTAGTTTTAGAAATATACCTCACAGAAATATTCTAGGGAATATTCCTCCCATGTGTACTATTAAGGTTTTTGTGGCCCATGTGCCCTTATAAAGAGAAAGAAATAGGATTGTAGAGGGGATTGGACACTCATTGTAAAAAATAATATATTGCTTTATCACACATACAAAATACACCTTTTCTTTAGGTCTTTATCTATATTTTCTTCCACGATCCAAGGAGAATCTGAATATTCAAAGGCTTATCAATCATATATTTTTTTCAGAAAGAATATCGAAGAATCTCATCTTTATTTCGGGTGACTCACATGCATTTATTTAAATAAATGTCATTCATTGCTATTTACTGTTATTTAATGTTACCTCCGATCCTTTAATTTTGGATCATTGAATATAGCGTTATTGTCATCATTTATTGCTACTCAAATAGTATCCGTGATATCTCGCTACAAAATTAGTTTATCTATCTTTTGGATATTAATATTGGCTAAGGTTAACTCTTTTTTATTAGAAATCTAATTGTTTAAATCTAGATCTAAATTTCAGGTCAAACATATATATCCTTCAATAATTTTTAATTTAAACGGTTGGGTAGGTGACTATTTGGGTTAATTACTCAACCTTTTTTACCCCAATAGATCCATATTTCCCCAAATCTTACTCTCATTTAGACTGGAAGCTGAATTTTATCGGCAGGTGCATACGATATAGAAGCTGAATTTAACCATGTGTTGATGACGCAACTGCGCTTATTTGAATAATTTATCTCATGTGGAAGTCTATTCGAAGTTTCCGGCATTCAGTAAATGAATTTCTGGAGGGTCTTATTTCATGCGAAATATAAGGATATTGATGTTTTTCTTTTTTCCATAAAAAATAAATCTTATAATTTTGCTGCAATAAACGTTTAGTAGAATGACAACTCGTGAAATAAATCCTACATTTCACCGGCTAATGGTTTGAACTAATTTCCCGGACAAAACAAGTTACAAAAGGCTAGGACTCTTTTGTATAGTTAATAGTTAATATCATTGCTTATAGATTCTTATATTTATAATAAATGGTTAATCATCAAATACCAAATCCAGTTAACACTCATACATATAGTAATCTAATTAATGAAAAGTAATCTAATACCAAAAGTGCAGTGATCTTGTTGACCGCGAAACAAGTATAAGAAGGAAGCCCAAGTCAAGAGTTCATGAGTCGTAGCTTTTGAAGCAAAAGTTGGAAATGACAAAGTTCCTAGCTTCATTTTTCTATGTTGTCCTCTTTGTCTCGATTGCATCAGGTTCCAACTACTCTCTAAGATGATGATATCTTGGCTTTACCTTTTTTTATTTATTGATTTTTTCGTTAGAGCCCAACTAATTCCGATTCCTTCGGGGAAGTCCCACGTTAGGGAGGGAAGGGGGAGTAAAGTGTTCCATAACAAAGGTGATTTCATACGCCCAGGCTCGAACTAGAGATTTCTTGTTAATGATGAAAGAGTGCTTACCCTCCACCACAATCCTTATTGGTGCCTTTAATGATGAACACGAGACTTCCTTTTTACTTGGTTATTACCTGTTATTTTATTTTACTTTATTTTGATGAATGCAGGTGAGAGGTTTGTTCCTGTGATACATGAAGAAGGACTATGCACAGTTGATATTGGTGTTAACATTTGCGCCCCATTTGATCATGAAGAACGATGTATGGAGCCATGCATTCAAGCAACTTCCGCTCGGGTTACCGTAGCAACGTGTGAAGTACGTGAAGATCTTTCTACATTTTGCCAATGTATAATTGTTTGCCATGCCAAACACATAGTAAATCAAGAAAAGAACTTGAAGATTGCAACATCACCTGCACCTTATTGATGTTTTGGATCCAAATATCCTAACTTTTTAGGAATGATGCATAGTTATTATTGTAAGAAAAATGATGGTTTGACTAGACTTTCAACCACCACCATGATTTATGTGCTTTATATATAATTTGCAGTTTCCGAACAATTCATTATAAAATACTTTGATCTCAAACTGAAATATTTCAGCTTTATTCCACTTGAATTTAAAATCGAAGTGGTCGACATTAAACTTTTGATTCTTTACTGATTTAATTTGACGGCTGAATCCATCTTTATTAACTAGGTAGATATTTTATGTTTAAAGTTTGAAAGCGGTAGAAGAGACTTATAGACTTTATGGAAAATGTAGAGAGAACCTCGTACATCTAAACTTTCTATCTCTCCTTTCTTGGGAAAGTGCATGCGGACATAGTCATCTCAGAAATGTTATTTAAAAGTTAATCATTATTTATTTTATCCTGAAATTTTAAATAATAATCTTAATTTTAGAATAATTCATGATATTTTTGTCCTTAGAAATTGAACTAAAAAATTAAAATTCAGCATCTAATCTCATTTCTACTCCTTTCTTTCGGAAGATAAATTGTTTTACGTCCAGTTATGGGTTGGCATAAAGCCCGAAAAACCGGACCAAGTGGGCATAAAGCCAAAAAAACTGGATGGAACTGAATTAATTCGATTCGTCGATTATTTGGTTTTTTGGCTAGTTTTCAGTATTGACTTTTTAAGAGTTCAATTTTTGGTTCGAGTTTAGGTTTTAAGATTTCGGTATTTCGGTTAACTATTGTGAAAATTTGCTTATTTTGATGTTTAGTATTTCTTTTAACACATAGAACCAACTGCTCTTTATCAGGTCTTGCATGGTAGAAATTAGGGGTATACAAAGAAAACCGATAAACCGTACTAAACCGATAATCCGAGTCAAATCGGAAAAAAAAATTCGATGTGGTTTGGTTTGATTTGATTTGGTATTGGAAAATAAAACCCGACCATAAGTGGTTTGGTTTGGTTTTAACTAAAAAAAGTAAAACCGAAATCAAATCAACCCGATAGTACATTTATATAAATATTTTATACATATAAATATTTATTGTAATGTAATTTATAAATATTTTTTATACTTTTTTACAGTTTTATCTTTTAACATATTATTTCAAGTTTAGACTTAACATTCTTGAATGGTAATAAATTTTAAAGCTCATAAATGTAGTAACTCAAACAAAGTTCAAATCAATACTAATGCTAACAAAAGAAATTCAATTCAATACTAGGAATGGAGATAGTGTTGGATAATTATTTTAGTTTTATATTGGTTTATAATGAAAATGCATAACTTAGTTTATCTTTTTCTTTAGTGCTTAGTTATGTAATTAATATTAGTACTTATTAGCTATACTTATTTTAGCATGACCTATATAGTATTTTTAGATTATGTTAATTTTTATTATGGCTTATTAATTAGCAATATTTGGTTTATGTAATTTTATTATTTTATCTTTGTTATTGAATATTTTAGTATAATGATATGACTTATCTCATATTATTGTGTTAGTTTCTTGAAACATACATTATATAGTTGTATTTTGCTAGGACTTAAGAAATATTTGGAGCACAAGTTACATATTTTATGCTACGAAAACTTTACTGGAAAAAACCCGAAAACCCCGAGATTGAAAAATCCGACTTTGTTTGTTTGGTTTGATTTATAAATTTAAAAATCTGACACCATGATAATTGAAAAATCAGAACCAACCCGACTTATGTATACCTGTAGTGGAAATTTACCTATTTTAATTTTTGTATCTTGATGTTTTATGTGTCGTTGCATTTGTGTCTCCATGGCCAGTGGCCTCACTTTGCTTTTACTATTGTTTTCCAGAGTTATTCATGTACTGAAAATAGCTTCCTAAAACCTAATCCTGCTATAAAAGTTTTGATCTTAATTATATGTACCTCATTAATTATGATTGTTAGAAACTGTTGTTTACTCTCTACATTATTTTGACTTTTCTTGACATTTGACATTTTTCTTTTTGATATTTAATGGCGCTAGTTGATCAGCTGTCAATAGAACTTGGATTCTTGAAATTTTATGTTTGGCATGTAGGAGAAATGCATGGTGTTCAAGTCGTTGGTTTCTTGAAATTTTTATTTTTCTAAGCGAATACGTAATATATACGTACCCGTTTACGGGCGCCTTATTTGATCGTTCTTATTTAATTTGTATTTACTTTTTTGAAAAAGTTTATATAGTACTCAAAGTACACACAACTTTAGACCTTCTCCTCCTCCTCCTCCTCCTCCTCCTCCTCCTCTTCCTCCTCTTCTTCTTAGACAACGGTGATGGTAAATTTACATGGTATTTGTGAGTAGGTCTACTTAGGGTTTCTTCTTCTTTTTCTTCTTAATTGCAAATTGTTTGTTGTTTTGACAAATTGTTGATTGTGGTTTATTCTTTATAAAATTTAAAAGTTATATTTCAAAATTGAGCTCATTTAAACAACGGTTGTATAAACGTTGCAATAAAATATCTATGGCAACATTTACAACTGTCGCATGTTCCTCTCAGACCTACTGAGATAGGTAGCATAATAAGTCGTTGCATTAGGGATTAAACCGTCACTGTAGATTGATGTATCGTGATGGTGTCCTGAATCGTTGCAACAGATGCATCTCTGGCAATGGTTTCTCAAAAAAAAAAGGGCTATTGGTCAGTTGTGCTTTTCCTCCCCATTTTCCCTCTAATAACTTTATCGCGCCTTTTTGTTACAGAAGGGAGACTAAACGCATGAAGGAAAAACAAAAGAAAAACTAAAAGTCCTAACACATATACAAAGAACAAAAAGCCTAAAGTTTGATACAAGCCCTAAACGAGATAGCACGCTGCCGTCGACACTAAAGATCGATTACCACCAGAAAAGGCTCATGGGAAACCAAGAGATTAAGAGGTTCTTCTCTCGCTATCTCTCTCTTTCTTCAAAACTAATTTTCTTCTTACTTTTTTGCTCTCATTCATCGGCAGAGAGCTTTTTGAGGCCTCTCCAGTTTGAAGCTGTCTGAAGTCTCATCTCCCTTTACACTAGGTAAGATTCATTTTATATACTTATTTATTAATTTATTTATTTTGCAAGTAAAAGACAAAATGAAAATAAATTATTGGGGTAGCTGCTCTATATTTGTCATCTTCAATGTGCAATTGGATCTGGTGCTGATATTAGTGATTTTTTGTTCGCTTTTAGTAATACCCGTAGTTTACAATCAAAAGCCTCTGCCTTTGTTACCCAAAATATATGTGTATTTCACCCAAAATAAGTGAGGCAAGTATGAAGAAGAGTATTTATCTGGAGAACTTCTTGTGTTGTGAAACTGCAATATAGATTTGAATTGTTTATGCTGCAGAAATCAAGAAGTGTATTTGACAATTGATAATTTGACATCAAAATATATGCCTCACAAAAAAGATTACATTTAGATATAGCTTTTCTCCATTCTACTTTTGAAATATTTTCTGGTAGTTGGAGAGATTGCGGTATAATTTAGCAGAATTGAGTTTGGGCCGACGTCACATTGTTCGATGTTATTTTTTGTTAGTAGACACCGAAGAGAACTCTCTTGGCATAAATTAATGGTGAACTAACAAGTTGTGCTATTCCTGAAAGTTAAATAAAAGCCCACCAAAGTATTGAAATATATGTAAAACTCATCCCATAATTTGTAGCTACCAAATTTAGCGACTTGATGCTTTTATTTTCTTTGTATTTATATCTTGTTATGTGAGCGAGTGCTACCAAGATCTCATAATATAAAATTTATCTAGTTGTATCAAGTATTTTAGTTCATTCAAAATAATTTAACAGGGAAGTCTCTGCTTTAAGTAGTTGTTAGATTTTCTTGTTTGTTCTTTGTGTTTTCTATTTCATGTGTTGGTGAATTCATTTTATTAGTGCTTTATTAAAAGGTTAACTAGTTTACTCTTCTGTTAGTTGTAAGATTTGTTCTAAAATTACTTGATGGAACCTTTGTTATGACTTTCCATTTTCGGTCATTCACCAGATTAAAGATTTATCTAGTTGTATCAAGTATTTTAGTTCATTCAAAATAATTTAACAGGGAGGTCCCCGCTTTAAGTAGTTGTTAGATTTGCTTGTCTGTTCTCTGTGTTTTTTTATTTCATGTGTTGGTGAATTCATTTTGTTAGTGCTTTATTAAAAGGTTAACTAGTTTACTCTTCTGTTAGTTTGAAAGATTTGTTCTATAAATACTTGATGGAACCTTTGTTATGACTTTCCATTTTAGGTCATTCAGCACATTAATGTGCAAATAGGATAACATATGTTAGTTTTTACCAAGAAAATGATTTAAAAGTTTATACAGTAGATGGTCAAAAAGTCTGCAAGTTTTATAGTTTTGAATACAGTAGATAAAGCTTTAGCTTAGGTGAAATAATTATGTATCTACAATAGTTCCAGATTTTTGTTATTTTAAAATTATGCCGGCAGCTCAAATACATCTCGTTGTGGCCACTTTACTAGTTACAGTCACCTTCGCAACTGGTTTCTGTAACGACCCGGTCAGTCGTTTTGAGTATTACAACCTCGTTTTCTCATTTACTACTTAATTTATGCTTTACAGTTATTTTATGACTTACCGGGCTAAATGGTTTGGGTCCGGTGGGGTTTTGGAATGAATTGGAGCACTTAATTCCAAGGTTTAAAGCTTAAGTTAAAATAGTGACTGGATGTCGATTTATGTGTAAACGACCCCGGAATGGAGTTTTGATAATTCCAATAGCTCCGTATGGTGATTTTGGACTTAGGAGCGTGTCCGGAAAATTATTTGGAGGTTCGTAGTGGAATTAGGCTTGAAATGGCGAAAGTTGAATTTTTGAAAAATTTGACCGGGGAGTTGACCTTTTGATATCGGGGTCGGAATCCGATTCTGAAAATTGGAATAACTTCGTTATGTCATTTATAACTCGTGTTCAAACTTTGAAGTCATTCCAGATTGATTTGATGTATTTCGGCACAAGTTATAGAATTTGAAAGTTCAAAGTTCATAAATTTTGATTTAAGGCGCAATTTGTGTTTTTGATGTTATTTGATGTGATTTGAGGCTTCGACTAAGTTCGTATGATATTTTAGGAGTTGTTGGTGTATTTGGTTGAGGTCCCGGGGGCCTCGGGTGCGTTTTGGACGGTTAACGAATCACTTCTTAGCCTTGGAATTTTGCTGGAATTTTCTGATATCTGTATTTGGTTTCCTTATACACAATCGCATGAACTTGTCCGCGATCGCTTAGGCTTAGCAAGATAGTGGAGGTTTGTTCTATGCGATCGCGTAGGGTTAATTAGGAGCTGTTGAGTTTTGTTCTATGCAATCGCGTGAAGAGGGATGCGATCGCGTAGCTCTGGAATTTTGTGATTCGCGAACGCGTGACTAAGGCCGCGTTCGCGTAGAGGAAATGGAGCAGAAGTGAAGGTCACACGTTTTTGCTTCACGATCGCGTGGACGAGTCCGCGATCGCGTAGGTCTGTAAAGTTGTGCATCGCGATCGCGTGGTCAGGTTCGCGATCGCGTAAGGTTAAAACTGGTCGGGGACAAACTTAACTTCGCGATCGCGTGAGATTGTCCGCGATCGCGCAATGCAAATGCATAGGCAGAGAGTTTAAGTTCTGAAAATGGGACTTCGTCCCATTTTTTATTTTTACCGATTTGGAGCTCGAGAAGAGGCGAGTTTTGGGAGATTTTCAAGGAAAACAACGGGGTAAGTGTTCTTAACTCAATATTGGTCAAATTACCCGAATCCATGGTTGTTTTTAACATTTAATTGGTGAATTTAATTGGAAAATTGTGAAAACCCTCTTGGTTTAATTTGAAGATTTGAGGGTCGAGTTGATGTCAGATTTGAGTAAAATTTATATGGTTGGACTCGTGGTTGAATGGACGTTCATATTTTGTAACTTTTGTCGGGTTCCGAGATGTGGGCCTCACGGGCAATTTTTGAGTTAATTTCGGATCTTTATTGAAAAATTAGTATTTTCTTATGGAATTAATTACAATTATTGGTATTTACTGAATCGAATTAATTGTGGCTAGATTCGAGTCGTTCAGAAGTTGATACGTGCAGAATGGGATTTTGTGGAGCATTGTTTAGCTTGCTCGACATTGGATTCGTCTTGTTCGAGGTAAGTAACTCTTCTAATCTTGGAGCTGAGGATATGAACCCTGAATATACGTATTATGTGAATTGTTTGGAGGTGACGCACATGCCAGGTGATGGGCGTGTGGGCGTGCACCATAGAAATTATGACATAATTGTTCCGTGGAATTTTGTAGACAAATAATCTTGACATTTTCCATGCAGTTTTATGTGTTAAAGAAATTGAGCTTAGAATCATATTAAAAATCATGTTGAGGCTATGTGCCATTATTATTGAAATCCACAAAGGCCATATTGTTGTTGAATTATTTGTTTAAAATAAAATTTCATACTCATTCATGTTCATTCATTTCATATCATCTCTCAGTCTCTGTTGTTATTTATTGATTCATCATATCATCATTTTGGGCTAGTTTCATGACATTGTGAGCTCGAGAGACTGGATAGATTGATGACTAAGTGAGGCCGAGGGCCTGATTATGAGGATAATTATTGAATCGGGCTGCACGCCGCAGCAGGCTATATTGGCTTTATATACTTTATTATTATGGGATCGGGCTGCACGCCACAGCAGGCCAGATTGGCTTATTATAGCATGTGAGTTGTCCGTACATATCCAGATATTGATACTATATGACGTGAGTTGTTCGTGCAGCACGTGCATTGTCTCTGTAGATTATAGCGCTTGGGATGAAGGAGCTCCTCTTGAGTCTGTACACACACCCAGTGAGCGCAGGTACCTACTGAGTGCGAGTGTCGAATGCCGAGTGTCGAGCGATTGGGAGAACTGAGTGACTTGAGGACTAAGTTACTGGGAGGACTGAGTGAAATGATACTCTAAGAGTATGCATATGATTTTATCACTCAGTTGCATCGCATTCATATGCACATTTGATATACAGGCATAAAGATGTATTTTTCTCATGCTGTACGGTATCACGTCATTCATGACTTCTCACACATATTGGCATATGGGCATAGTGATGCATTTTTCACTGGTTATCTGGAAAGAAAATAAAACATCCTATCATTGTTGAAAGGATTTTTGGGAAAAATTTCTGTTTTCAAACTTATATTTTTGGTAAACAATTTGGATTTTTACTGACATACTGGAAAGACAGAATTATTTTCAAAAATCATGATTAAGCTGAGCATTTTATCTCTGAGTTACTTCTTTGTTACTTGGTTTATGTTGTTATGAACTATTGTTGGTTATTGGTGGTGGACCCGACCTTGGTACAAGCTTGTTACTACTTTCAACCTAATGTTAAGTTTGTTACTTATTGAGTACATGAGGTCGGTTATACTCATACTACACTTTTGCACCTTGCTTGTAGTTATTGGATGTTGATGTTGCTATGATCGACGGGAGCTGGATTTGAAGACGTACCTACATTTTGGTTGTAGCAGTCTCTTGTTCATGGTAGCCTTAGATTTATAAAAAATCTGTTTATGTAAATTTCGAACAGATGATGTATTTATTTCATACCAGCTCTGTAATTTCTAATTTTAGAAGCTCATGATTTGTACTACCAGTCCTTAGGGAGTGAATTATAGTCAGTTAAATATTAATTGAATCGGATTATTGTTATTGGACTTACCTAGCGGGTGAGGTTAGGTGCCATCACGGCTAGATGGATTTTGGATCGTGATAAGGTGGTATCAGAGTCCTAGTTTCATAGATTCTACGAGTCACGAGCAAGTGTCTAGTAGAGTTTTGAGGATCGGTATGATGACGTCCATACTTATCTTCGAGAGGCTACAGGGCATTTAGGATAATTTCCCATCTTTTTTTCCTTATTGTGCGGAATTGATTCAGCTTGAAATATAACTCTTTGAATTACTTCCACGCATTCGTGTGCGCATGTGAGCGCTCGGTATCAGCTGTGTATCGCCGGCTTGTGATTTCAGGGATAATGTGCGAGATGTGTATTCTGTATTTTGGTGATGGGCCAGTCTGGAGGACTTGAGGCCATGGTTGAACCGCAGCTTAAGCTCGGTAATTTCAGTTGTAACTTGTACATTTGGACTCATATGTCTGGTAATGTCCTTACGAGTGGAATTTGTAGCTCGATGAGAGGTGAAATGGCTTTCTGATGAGTATGATGTAACTGCGGGATGTGTTAAGGCGATGTGAATGTGGCGAGAAGTATTTCCTTGAAGTATAAAGGAAGGCCATTGGGTGCTTGATTTTCATTTTGATGTGACGTACAGTCTCGAGTGTGAATGTTTTGAAAGATCTTTCACGTAGTTAAATTTTGGGGCAAATTAAATTCTTGTGTCTGGTTAATAAGTTTGGACTCAGAAAGATTAAGTGTTTTCATAATAATTGTGGCTGGGAAAGGGTATAACAAGATGCCAATTTGAGACTAAGTAGGTGGGTTATCTCCTGCATAGTAATCTACGTAGGTGTGTTCCTTATGATGTGAATAAAGAGTTTCTTTTCTGTCAGTGGGGCGTATGTGTTGATACTTGAATTTGAATCTGGTTAAGAAAGTTAACTTGAGTGTTAAGAGAATGAATGCGAGATTAGCGGATGATTGAGGTATTTTATGGTTGGTGTTGCATGGGCCTGAGAAGAATTTTCGTTGAACTGACTGCGAGTATGGGTACTGCGAATTATCGAGTGTTTTAGTTGATGGCTTTGAGCCAAGTGGGGGAGCCTGCTATTGACAATTCAATTCATGGTTATGTATCAAATGTTTTATTTTGGTCTGAAGTATACTTGGGAATCAGTGATGTCTTGCAGAGGTGGAGTTCGAGAATGACTCGAGTAAGGAAATTTATGGATACGGGGTATATTTCGCTTTATGAGTATATGAATATCATGGGATAAGTGAGTTGTTATTTGTAAATGATGTAGTGCTCACGGAGTATGAATTTGATAGGTGGTATTAAAGTAGAGTTACTTCTTTGAGTGTTGTTGTGCTAATGGGGCACGTGTCTTTTGGCCCATTTGGGTGGTGTAATGTGGATTTAAACAAGGGGGTGACTCTCGAGAAAGTTCTAATGGATTCGAGATTAATATGTAACAATTGAGAATTTTTGGCGGATTTGTTTATGTCTAAAATCTGAGATTTAAGTTGGATGGTGTCGAGACTTGTGGCATTTTTGTATATCATTATGCAGTTTATATTTTTGTATCAAGAAGGTAAATGAAACGGCCTTAGACTCAAATAAGGTATTTTCAGAGTGGGTAGTTCAGTTGTAGTATTTATAGGGGTAATTATGATGTGATGTGACTTTATAGATATTTTGGTGGAAATATTCTTGGGTTTTGATGACCTAAGTGGTTCGGTCGAGTTAGAGGAATTTAGTTCTAATAGCTTGGTTATGTGCAGATAGATTTCAAAGTGTTCTTGCTGGTTTCTACCATGGTTTGAACCGGATATTTTCTACTAGTGTGGGAAACGTGTTATGTATTGTGATTTCCTCCTAGAAGGAAGCAAGATGAAGGTTTCTAACTAACCGGATATGTAATTTGCTGGTGACTCAGAGTTGATAATGGGATTCTTATGCTTGTCACATGATGTCATAATAGATGTGGTGTGTTATGCGGAATTAGGATTTACATGTACAAGGTGGCAGTTCAGTCTTGAAGAAAAGGTAACGAATGTTGGACAGCATGGTCAGTTTCAGATATTTCGATGAATGTTATAACTGCTCGGTAATTCCTGAGAAGGGTGTGCATTTTAGAAGACGCGTTGTGTTTTGACTTACAGATGTTCATCGGTATTTCAATACTCACCTGGTTGATATTCAAATTATTGCTATGCAGCACGGAAGAATTATGAAAGTATTCCTCATAGGATTATCGTGAATGGAAGATGTGTTAGTCATTTTAGTGCTGGTGTTGGGATCAGTTACGGTGATTCATGTGTTCGATGAATTTAGAGACTAGGAGTTCTCAGAAATATATTGTTTCGGGTTGCGGCCTATTTAAGGTGAATATTTTATTTTAACTCGGTGGAGGCACTAGTTGCGTTAATTATTTGTGATAGCTACGCGCTATAAGTGTGCATATATGTGAGGTTTGAGCCAATGTGTAGGCATTGGGGCAGGTATTGATAGTCAAAAGAATGCTTAGGCTATGATATGCCTAGAGTTGACTGTTAAGCGTAAAGTTATAAAGTTTCTCGTGTTCTTACCTTTGTTGAGAACTATTTGGGCTACACTTGAGGTTACAAATAGGTTAATTCCCTGAATAAATGGAGTAGTTACTATTTCTGCGTTAAATTGTCGATTTGAAGTGTGATAGCGGACTTTGCACATGCTTACACTATGACGTGTTATTTATACCAGTCCAGGAGCATGGGAATCTTATTTCATTATTATATACAATTGTACTTGTTTAATTACTCTTGTATGATATGCAGGGACTGGAGGCCTGTGACCATGCCAGGCGATTCATATTATTGGCATGTGAGTTGTCCGTGCCGTGTGTGAGAATTTTATTTCTATGATAATTTATCTAATTCATTAATTTCCTTCCTTTACAATTGTGCACATACGCCTACGGTTATCCTCTTCAAGAAATTTGAGGAGTTGGTTGTAACATTGTGGTTGTGGTGGTGCTTGTTGAACTTGCAATATGATTCTCTTTCTTGAGACATCTCCCATATTTGGGTACACTAATTGCGCAGATGTGACTGGAGTTATATTGATGTGGCGTGTCCATGGGATAGTTGCATTTAATAATGTAAGGTCATTGGACTTAGAATGGGTACTATCATGTTTGATTACAGTATATTCGGAAGGATAATATTGAAAGTCTGCTTAGCAAGTGATTATAGTTCTGGTTGGGGAGAGAGAGCTCCATGTCTTGTCGATCTGATAAGATGTTATGAGATTTCGCGTGTTTCTTTCATTATCAGCAGTGTGCGAAAGTTCTAGAACGAGGTTTTGTTTGATATGGGGTTTAATACTATTACCGGGTTACTTTGGAGTAGTTAATGTGATCGGAAATGGTGATGCGAGCATGCGAGTTGTGTAGTATGTTAAGTGATTATATCTGGGGCTATGGTTATGGCTTGATACAGCTTATTCAGACTCATACAGCGTGTTGATGTGAGATTCAGGTTTTGAAAAGAAATTCTGAATGTTAGAAATTGAACTCCAAGGTTTATGGGCTAAGGTTGAAGTAATGATTTTTAATTATGTTGTGTTTTCAGGCCTATAAAATTTACACAGAACAGGGTGACGTGGGATCACCCCCGGGTATGTGCGTGTTAGATAGAATAGTGATGTGATGGCTTGGAAATAACTCTTGGCACGTTCGAGGACGAACATATATTTAAGTGAGGGAGAATGTAACGATCCGGCCGGTCGTTTTGAGTATTACAACTTCGTTTCCCCATTTACTGCTCAATTTATACTTTATAATTATTTTATGACTTACCGGGTTAATTGGTTCGGGTTCAGTGAGGATTTGGAATGATTTGGAACACTTAGTTCAAGGTTTAAAGCTTAAGTTAAAATAGTGATCGGATATCGACTTATGTGTAAGTGACCACGGAATGGAGTTTTGATGATTCCAATAGCTCCGTATGGTGATTTTGGGCTTAGGAGCGTGTCCAGAAAATTATTTGGAGTCTCGTAGTGAAATTAGGCTTGAAATGGCAAAAGTTGAATTTTTGAAAAGTTTGACCGAGGAGTTGACTTTTTGATATCAGGGTCGGAATCTGATTCTAAAAATTAGAATAGCTTCATTATGTCATTTATGACTTGTGTGCAAACTTTAAAGTCATTCTGGATTGATTTGATGTATTTCGGCACAAGTTATAAAATTTGAAAGTTCAAAGTTCATATATTTTCATTTGAGGAACAATTTGTGTTTTTGATGTTATTTGATATGATTTGAGGCTTCGACTAAGTTCTTATGATGTTTTAGGACTTGTTGGTGTATTTGGTTGATGTCCCAGGGGCCTAAGGTGAGTTTCGGATGGTTAACTGATCAATTCTTGGACTTGGAATTTTGCTGGAAATTTCTGGTGTCTGTATCTGGTTTCCTTATACGCGATTGCATGAACTTGTCCGTGATCGCGTAGGCTTAGCAAGATAGTGAAGGTTTTGTTTTATGCGATCGCATGGGTATATCCGCGATCGCGTAGGGTTAATTGGGGGCTGTTGAGTTTTGTTCTATACGATAGCGTGAAGAGGAAAGCGATTGCGTAGCTGTGGGATTTTGTGATTCGCGAACGCATGGCTAAGGCCGCATTCGCGTAGAGGAAATGGAGTAGAAGTGGGGGTCATGCATTTGTGCTTCGCGATCGCATGGACGAGTCCGCGATCGCGTAGGTCTGTGAAGTTGTGCATCGCGATTGCGTAGGTCTGTGAAGTTGTGCATCGCGATCGCGTGGTCAGGTCCGCGATCGCGTAAGGTTAAAACTGGTCAGGGGAAAACTGTACTTCACGATTGCGTGAGATTGTCCGCGATCGCGAAGAGCAAATGACTGGGCAGAGAGTTTAAGTTCTGTCCCATTTTCCATTTTTACAGATTTGGGGCTCGAGAAGAGGCGATTTTTGGGAGAGTTTCAAGAAAAATAATGGGGTAAGTGTTCTTAACTCAATATTGGTCAAATCACCCGAATCCATGATTGTTTTTAACATTTAATTGGTGAATTTAGTTGAAAAATTGTGAAAACCCTCTTGGTTTAATTTGAAAATTTTAGGGTCGAGTTGATGTCGTATTTGAGTAAATTTTGTATGGTTGGACTCGTGGTTAAATGGGCATTCATATTTTGTAACTTTTGTCGGGTTGAGATAATTTTAGATTTTTATTGGAAAATTAGTATTTCTTTATGGAATTAATTACAATAATTGGTATTGACTGAATCGAATTAATGGTGGCTAGATTCGAGCCGTTCAAAAGTTGATACGTGTAGAATGGGATAGCATTATTTAGCTTGCTCGACTTTGGATTCGTCTTGTTCGAGTTAAGTAACTCTTCTATTCTTGGAGCTGAGGGTATGAACCCTAAATATACGTATTATGTGAATTTTTTGGAGGTGAAGCACATGTTAGGTGACAGGCGTATGGGGCACCATAGAAATTGTGACGTAATTATTCCGTGAAATTTTGTAGTCAAATAATCTTGGCATTTTTCATGCAGTTTTGTGTGTTAAAGAAATTGAGCTAAGAATCATATTAAAAATCATGTTGAGGCTATGTGCCAGTATTATTGAGACCCACATAGGTTATATTCCTGTTGAATTATTTGTTTAAAATGAAATTTCATACTCAGTCATGTTCATTCATTTCATATCATCTCTCAGTCTCTGTTGCTATTTATTGATTCATCATATCATCATTTTGGGCTAGTTTTATGACATTGTGAGTCCGATAGACTGGAGAGATTGATGACTGAGTGAGGCCAAGGGTCTGATTGTGAGGATAATTATGGGATCGGGCTGCATGCCGCAGTAGACCATATTGGCTTTATATACTTTATTATTATGGGATCGGGCTGCACGCCGTAGTAGGCCAGATTGGTTTATTATAGCATTTGAGTTGTTCGTGCGGATCTAGATATTAATACAATAGCACGTATGTTGTCCGTGCAGAAGGAGCCCCTCTAGAGTCTGTACAAACCCCCAATGAGCGCAGGTACTTACTGAGTGCTAGTGCCGAGCGATTGGGATGACTAAGTGAATGTGAGGACTGAGTGACTGTGAGGTCTGATTGACTGAAGGACTGAGTGACTAGGAGGACTGAGTGAAATGATACTCTGAGAGTATGCATATGATTTTATCATTGAGTTGCATTTCATTGACATGCACATTTGATATACAAGCATGGAGATGCATTTTCCTCATGCTGTATGGTATCACATCATTCATGACTTCTCACACATATTGGCATATTGTTATAGTGATGCATTTTCCACTGGTTATCTAGAAAGAAAATAAAACATCTTATTATTGTTGAAAAACTTTTTGGAAAAAATTACTATTTTCAAACTTACTTATATTTTTGGTAAACAATTTGGACTTTTACTGACACACTGGAAATGCAGAATTGTTTTCAGAAATCATGATTAAAGCTGAGCATTTTATCTGTGAATTACTTCTTTGTTACTTGCTTTATGTTGTTCTGAACTGTTATTGGTTATTGGTGGTGGACCCGACCTTGGTACAAGCTCGTCGCTACTTTCAACCTAAGGTTAGGTTTGTTACTTATTGAGTACATGAGGTCGGTTGTACTCATACTATATTTGTTCACCTTGCATGCAGATATTGGATGTTGATGTTGCCGTAATCGACGGGAGTTGGATTTGAAGACGTACTTGTGTTCTGGTTGTAGCTGCCTCTTATTTATGGTACCCTTAGATTTATAAAAAATATATTTATGTACATTTCGAACAGATGATGTATATATTTCATACCAGCTTTGTAATTTCTAATTTTAGAATCTCATGATTTGTACTACCAGTCCTTGGGGAGTGAATTAGAGTGAGTTAAATATTAATTGAATCGAATTATTGTTATGGGACTTACCTAGCGGGTGAGGTTAGATGCCATCACGGCTAGATGGATTTTGGGTTGTGACAGTTTCACATTGCCATGAGGCTTTGACAGCGATTCCAATAGCCCTAATAAAGGGATGGCGATTCTAATGAGGAATACATCATTTCGTGCCTTTATTGTTTCCGATGCCATGCTTTTATGTGCTCTGCTGGTGCTATACTCACCTACTTCACACTAGTAGATTATAGTAGAGGAATTGTAGAGGATATAATTCTAACAAAGCTTTATAATGTCACTGGTTTATTGCAACATAAGTGAAATAATTATATATCTCCAGTAGTTCTAGAAATTTATTATTTGGATCTTAATTTTTATGATTTGAATTTGTGACTCATAGGGGATTAAATATTCAATGGATAATGGAGATAAAGTAGGATGGGTCTCCGAAGATCCACCGATAAATATATCCTCAGAGTGAATGATTTTCTTGATAAGGCATTTGAACGGGCTTCCCAAGACAATGCAATATTGTGTCCTTGCAAAAAATGCGCTAATTGTCATTGTCATTATAGCAATATAGTAGAGGATCAGTTGGTTGGTTATGGGTTTATTCAAGGATATACCAAATGAATTTTCCATGGGGAAAAGTTTTCCTCGAGAAATAATCCACATCCAAGCAATGATGATGAAGGTTCCAACATGCATGATGATATCGATGGAGTACTTCATGATACTTTTAGAAATGTTAAGGATGACATGAGGCATGAAGAAGGAGTGAGAGAGGGACCATCTGAAGATGCAAAGAGATTTTAAAAATTAGTGGAGGAAGGAAAACAAGAGTTATATCCGGGGTGTGAGAACTTTTCTAAATTGAGTTTCACCATTCGATTGTACTTAATCAAATGCATTCATGGGTTGAGTAATGTGGCTTTTTCAAACTTGTTAGACTTATTAAAAGAGGCATTTTTATTTGCTCAGTTACCCGAGTCTTTCCACAAGGCAAAAAATATGATTCAAAATTTGGGTCTTCATTATAAAAAAATACATGCTTGCCCTAATGATTGCATGATTTTTTGGAATAAAAAAGAGAAGAGTGATAATTGCTCTGTATGTGGAACTTCTATATGGAAGAATGTTGTTGATGGCTTGACTAATGCAAGCTCCAAAATCCCTGCAAAGGTTTTAAGGTACTTTCCTAGGCTTCAGAGGATATTCATGTTCTCTGAAACAGCTGCAACTATGAGATGGCATGCTACTGAACGACCCAATGATGGGAATTTAAGACATCCTGCTGATGGGGAAGCTTGTAAGAATTTTAATTTCTTGCTCAAGGACTTCTCTCGAGATCCTTGTAATGTTAGATTGGGTATTTCAAGTGATAGTTTTAACCCGTTTAGAACCATGAGCATTTCCCATAGTACGTGGCCTGTTATGCTAATGAACTATAATTTATCGCCGTTGATTTGCATGAAGCTGAAGTATATAATATTGTCAATGATCATTCCAGGTCCTTCATCTCCAGGAAATGATATAGATGTGTACCTACAACAACTAATTACTGAATTGAAGGAACTATGGGAAACATGGGTAGAGACATATGATGCTGAAGCTAACCAAACATTTCAAATGCGTGCAGCGTTGTTGTGGACAGTTAGTGATTTTTCAGCACTAGCAATACTTTCCGGATGGAGCACCAAGGGGATATTGGCATGCCCAACTTGTAATTATGACACATGCTCTCAGTATCTCAAACATAGTCGCAAGATGTGTTACTTGGGTCAACGGGATTTTATGCCTCCTGATCATCCATTTCGAAGAGATAAGAAATTATTTGATGGTAAGCAGGATCACATAGGAGCACCTACTCCCTTGTCAGGTGTAGAACTGTTAGAAGAATTGCATGATTTTAAGCATGTCTTTGGAAAGGGTCAAAAGAAATGGCACCGAGTTAATGAAGGTCTGTGGAAGGAAAAAATAATCTTTTTTGAATTATCGTATTGGGCGCATAACAAATTGCGACACAATCTTGATGTAATGCACATCGAGAAGAACATATGTGATAGTTTTCTTGTGACTTTATTGGATATGCCTGGAAAGTCAAAAGATCATGTAAATTCTCGCTATGACTTGGAAGATATTGGTATATGAAAAGAGTTTCAACCATTAAAAGATAAGGATAATAAAAACATTTATTTGGCTAAAGCTTGTTTCTCCATGAAGTCATAAGAGAAAAATTTATTTTGCACTATTTTAAAAAATATCAAATTACCAAAAGGGTGTGCGTAAAATATATCACGATGTATGGAAGTGGAGGAGATGAAAATATCAGGGTACAAGAGTCATGATGCTCATCTTATCATACATTACTTGCTCCAGGTTGCCGTTAGAAAAGTGTTGCCCAAGAATATTTCTTTGGCCTTAATTAGGTTGGGGAACTTCTTTAGAGTCATATGTAGCAAGGTTATAAGGCGAAGAGATCTTGATATAATGCAATCTTAAATCAATGAAATTGAATGTGACCTTGAAAAAATCTTTCCTCCAATTGTTTGATATAATGGAACATTTGCCTATCCAATTAGTAAATGAAATTAAGGTTGGGGGTCCGACTCATTTACGTTGGATGTATTCTATTAAGAGAAACCTGTGTAAGTATATTGCATTTGTTCGTAACCGATATCATCCAGAAGCGTCAATAGTGGAGAGTTTTTTGACCGAAGAGTGCTTGATCTTTTGTTCGAGATACCTACATGATGAGGTGAAACCAAGATTTAGTAGGTACCAAACAGAAGATGATGCGGGGGCTGAAACAGAGGGAGATGATTTGTCACCTATATTCCCTAAGATAGGCCATCCGGTTGGAAGTACGAAGAAAAGGAAAGGCAAGACATTTATCACGGATTTACAATTATGTTTTGAAACACATCGATATGTTCTGTTCAATACTGGAGATGAACAAAGTGAGATATTTATCCATTAAGATAATTGTCATTTTTAATATAAACTTTATTAATTTATTTATACGATATGATATTTTATACTTTATTCATAAAAGCCTAATAAATGAATCTGAAATATACATGTTTGCAGGGAACATACGAGTTTAATTGATAATCATACTAGATCAAATGCATGGATTAGAGCATGCAATCATAGTCTGGAATTCGGCAATTGGTTCAAAGAGAAAGTTAAAATTGTTGAAGTGCCCAATCATTTATGGTGGCTAGCTAAAGGGCCAAATATAGTTGCAAAAAGATATACTAGATATTTCATCAATGGATACCGATTTCATATGATAGAACGAGATAGCCGGCTCAAGACTCAGAATAATGGAGTGACTCTGTCAGCAACAACTGATAGTTTTGCTAGTGCTAGAGATTCAAATCTTATCGATGGAGAGGTTATCTATTATGGATCTATTAAGAATATTATTGAGATTGATTATTGGGGTTGTTTTAGTGTTATAATATTTAGATGTGATTGGTTTCATAATGAACTAGATGAATATGGCTTGACTCGGGTATACTTCAACAGATTATGTAGTGCCGATGACCCCTTTGTATTGGCATCTCAAGTGCATCAAGTTTTTTATGTGGAGGATCCAATTAAGAAAGATGTTTATTACCCAAGAAACAAAGTCCATATTGACTTGTATGATTTGGAGGAGGAAAATTATGATAATATTGCAGACACATTTTGGAGGGATCTTGATGATAACATTGGTTCGTCAATTAGATTACCCGATATTGATTTTATATGGTCCAGAGAAGATATACCTAGTGATATCATTGATATGACATCTCATGCAGAACTTTTACAAGATACAAATAGAGAAATATCAGAAAGAGGAGGATGATATTGATGATACTGATTGGGATTGGATGGATGTTGATGATTGAAGAAGGTGCTTCTGAACTTCTTTTAAATATACAAATATGAAAACTTCAGAATAGTTCTTTTTTATATTTTATTCTTTTCTTTTTTGTACCATCACTTTTAGAGAAAATGGAAAAGAATGTTATTTGATAATGCTTCTTTGACTATGCTGTAATTGTATTTGAATTTTATTTTCTTTGACTGTTATGTAATTATGGATCATAAATCAAGTATGTTTTTTCACGTCAATCTTGATTTAAAGTATGATGAGTGTGATATGCATTTCAAAAATAAGTAGTTATATTCCTACTTGTCCTCATAGTGCTGCTACAATTTAGCTATCGAGAGAAAGAATATTGAAGTCTTTAAATTTGTTGGTAGATTGGAGCAGTGCTTTAGGATCGCTTTCTTATATACTGATTTTGGCTCTTATTGTTTTATGTTTTATCATCTTGACAGAGTTTTATAGTCATGAGACAAGAAGAGCGTCCGAAACAAAAGAAAAAAATAAAAAACTCTACATGCATTAATGCTGGAACACTTGCCTCTTTGGCATACAAAAAAAAAAAGTTATCGCTGACCAGAAAAACAAATTTTCCAGCTAGCTATATACGGTCAAGTGAAGAGCGTGAGCTTCTGCCAAATTTAGCTGAAGACAATCATATACTAGCACGGCAAAATTCAGGTGTAGTAGCCCGTATACAAACCGAAACTACCAACCCTGCAGCAGAAACATTAGAGGAACAAATGCAATTGAATTCTACAACTGTTGATGAACAAGAACAATGTGAACAGCAAGGCAAGAATTTTCGTACAAATACTGCATTCTTTTTCAATTATAAAATTGAACTATATATAATTTTATGGTTATCTATGGTCTGTATTATTGTAGGCACTTCTGCTCAAAAAAGGAAAAGAGGTAAAAACAAAGATGCTAAGTGTGCATGGAAGGCGTGAGCGAAAAGTGATCATAGTAAATGAGAATAATAAACCTGTTGGTCCTAGTAAAGATGTTGTGACAAAACTGGGTAGTTTCCTTGGCACATTGGCAAGAAATACGACTCTTTGCCCTCTTGATATATTTGATTGGAGGAAAATGGACACAAAAGAAGATCGGTGGGCGTATACCAAGGTTTGAAGTTTCCAATTCAATTTTGGTTAAATATATTTAATAAGTTTTGCACTAACCCATTAAATCAATTTACAGGAGAAATATGATATTCCTGACACTGCAAAAAAAATGGGCTTTGGATGCAATTCAAGCTGCTTGGAAAAGACACAAGAGTAATTTGAAAAAACACCACTTTAATGCCTATGCGAATGATGCAATTCGAATGTAAAAAATGCCTGAATATATTCCAGCATATCAATTTAAGGATCTCCTCAAATATTGGAACTCTGAAAAAGTCGAAGTAAGTTTTACTACTTGCAACACTAGAAACAAGAAACAAAATGGTACAACTGAACCGAACACCTCTTTGTCTGGTCTTCATGAATTATTTATTTGCAGAGAATGTCCAAGACCAATATTGAGAATCGAAGATAATTGAAGAATCCACACACCGTTGGCAAAACAAGCTCTGCTATAGTCCGCAATGAATTGGTATGTGCTCTTATTTATCAGTAAATATGATCATATTGTCATTTTTAAGAATACTTTTGATACCCACTCTTAATGTATCTAGAAAAAAGAGAAGAACACTTTCAAACCTTTATCACTTCGAGAATTCTTTTTGGCTACAAAAAAAAAGAAAATCTGGAAGGTCATACAAGGATTCTGATGAAGATATAATTAGTAAAATTGTGTGAATTCTATCTAATTGCTTTTTTATTGAGATAAGCTATTTGTTCTTACTGAATTTTTATTTACCAGAATTCTCTTTTTAAGAATTTACATTATAGGATGAAATGAAAAATATTGAAACACAACAAAGTGATGATAGTAGCAGTTCTTTTAATGCATTTGCAGTGTCACGACCCGAAATTTCTACTTTCGGACCGTGACGGTGCCTAACATTTCACTTGCTAGGCAAGCCAACGTTAGAATGATAGTAACCAAGTTTTTAAACAATCTTTAAATTTATTAATAATAAATAAATAAATGCGGAAATAAGGTCTGAAATATAGTGATTAATCCATAAAGACAACAGTGTCTAAATACTATCCCAGAATTGGTGTCACAAGTAGACGAGCTTCTAGAATAAATACAAATAAAGGTCTGAATAAAATAAAGCTGTCTGGAAATAAACACACAGCTAAAGTAAAGTAGATGGGGACTTCAGAACTGCGAACGCCGTGCAGTTATACCTCAAGCCTCTTCTGAGAAGCTGAAATCCGAGCAAGTCTATGGTACGCCGCTGGGACCAACTCTAAAATCTGCACAAGAAGTTGAGAGTGTAGTATCAGTACAATCGACCCCATGTACTGGTAAGTGCTGAGCCTAACGTCGACGAAGTAGTGACGAGGCTAAGGCGGGTCACTTACATTACCTGTACGCAGTATTAGTAATAACAACAATAGTAAAAATAAATCAGGTAATTCGTTTATAATAATTGAAGCCAACTCAGCAGTCATAACCAATTATCATTTCTATCAATTCGGTTACAGCGTGTAACCCGCTCTCACAATATATTCACATTCAATTCTGTTGCAGCGTGCAACCCGCTCTCACAATATATTCACATTCAGTTCTGTTTGCAGCGTGCAACCCGCTCTCACAGTATATTCACATTCAGTTATGTTGCGACGTGCAACCCGCTCCTTCAATATATTTATTTTAATCAAGTATGTTGCGGCGTACAACCCGATCCTCCAATATGGACTTTTAAAAAGTATGTTGCGGCGTGCAACCCGATCTTCTAATATAGACTTTTAAAAAGTCTGTTACGGCGTGTAACCCGATCCTCCAATATATTCATTATAATTAAATCTGTTGCGGCGTGCAACCTGCTCCTCCAACATATTCATTTACCAATTCTTATTAGAAGAATTTTTCCAATAAATGCAATAATTAATATAAATTTATAAGACAACAAGCATACAATAATTATGATTTAATTACGAAACAAACAAAGGCAAATAGCAAATTATTATAAAAATCAGAGAGAAAATATGCAGTTTAATATTAATATGCTAAATGTCAAATAACAAGTAAGGCACATAATTCAAATAGCATGTAACAATTAATGCAGGAATTCAAGAATTAATATTTGACAAAGAATATGAGAGAAACAATTATTATAACAATTAATTCATAATTTAAAATTATTTATGATTTTTCAAGTAAATACACAAACAATTAATTTGACGACATATAGACACTCGTCACCTCGCCTATACGTCGTTCACATGCATTTCACATAACAAATAATTTAAAGGTTCTATTCCCTCAAATCAAGGTTAACCACGACACTTACCTCGCTTTGCAAATTCCAATCAATTACTAAACCACAACTTTTTCTTTTAAATTTGTCTCTGCAAGCTTCAAATCTATTCACAAACAATTCAATATACTCAATACGAATCATAGGAATTAATTCCATATGAATTTATTAATTTTCCGGATAAAATCCGAAATTCATTAAAATATTCGGCAGTGGGAGCCACATCTCAAATCTCGGAAAAACTTACGAAATCCGAACACTCATTCCGAGACGAGTCCAACCATACAAAAATTATCCAATTCCGATATCAAATGGACCTTCAAATCTTAGATTTTTGTTTTTGGAAAATTTTATAAAACTTCTAATTTCTTCCATCTAAATCCGAAATAAATGATAAATATAGACTTAGATTTATGAAATACAATCACTATATGATGAAGAACACTTACCCAGTTTGAAATCATGAAAAACTCCTTTGCAATCGCTCCAAAACCGAGTTCTAATTGAGGGTTTGTGAAAAATTGGAAACATCCCGTTTTGGTTCTGTTTTAAGTCACAGGCGTCAGGCCTTCTTCGCGTCATGAAGGGCCTGTCGCGTTCGCGACGAATAGCAACATGTGTCTTTCGTGTTTGCGAAGGCCTTTTCCCCCCTCGCCTTCGCGTTCGCGTACCAGTGCTCTCGTTCGCGTAGAAGGACAACAGACCCCTCCCCTAGGTCTCTAAAGCTTCGCGTTTGCGTTGAGTTGGTCGCGTTCATAAAGGGTGAGTCCCCATAGCTTCGCATTCACGACCCAATCTTCGCATTCTCGAAGAATAAAATTCAGCCAGCCCAGTTTGCTCTTCGCGTTCACAAGAGTACATTCGCGAACGCGATGAAGGAAATACCAGAAGCCTGAAGTTGCAGAAAATGAGATTTGTCTAAGTTCAAAATTATCCCATATCCTATCCGAAACTCACACGAGCCCTCGGGGCTCCAAACCAAACATGCACACAAGTCCTAAAACATCATACGAACTTGCTCGCACGATCAAACCACCAAAATAACACCTAGAACTATGAATCGGACACCAAATCAAAGGAAGTTTTCAAGAAAACTTTAAAACTTATATTTTTACAACCGGACGTCCGAATCACGTCAAATCAACTCCGATTGTCACCTAATTTGGCAAACAAGTCATAAATATTATAGTGGACATATACCGGGCTCCGGAACCAAAATACGGACCCGAGGTCAATAAATTCAGGATCAGTAATATCCTAGAAATCATTAAGCTTTCAAGGTTTTAATTTGTTTTATCAAAATTCCATATCTCGGGCTAGGGACCTCGGAATTTGATTCCGGGCATATGCCCAAGTCCCAAATCACGATACGGACCTACTAAAATTGTCAAAATACTAATCCGGGTTCGGTTGCTCAAAATGTTGACCAAAGTCAACTTAGTTGAGTTTTAAAGCTCTATTGCACAATTTAATCCATTTTCACATAAACACTTTCCAGAAAATTATACGGACTACACACGCAAGTCAAGGAGTGATAAATGATGCTTTTTGAGGTCTTAGAATACAGAATTACTTATTAAATTTAAAGATGACATTTTAGGTCATCACATTCTTCACCTCTAAAACAAACATTCGTCCTCGAACGGAGTTGGAAAAAATACCCGAGCTGGAGAAAAAGTGTGGATATTTACTCCGCATGTCCGACTCGGACTCCCAGGTAGATGCCTCTACCGGCTAACCTCTCCATTGCACTCAAACTGAAGGATAACTCTTAGACCTCAACTGTCGAACCTGCCGGGCTAGAATAGCCACCGACTCCTCCTCGTAGGCCAAATCTTTGTCCAATTAGACTGAGCTGAAATCTAATACATGGGACGGATCACCATGATATTTCTGGAGCATAGACATATGGAACACCGGATAAACCGCTGATAAACTAGGTGGTAAT